>PVJX010019858.1:0-34206 GCA_004027295.1 Dolichotis patagonum
ATTGAAACTAGAGCTGTTCTTATTATACCTTTATTCACATTTTAACAAACATTGGCTCAGTAGTTATATCCTTTCTTTCATTCCTGATATTTTGCATGCTGTCTCTGTCTGCCTGTCATCTTTCTTCTTCTCTCTCTGTCTCTCTCTGTCTCTCTCTGTATCTTCTCTCTCTCTCTCTCTCTCTCTCTCTCTCTCTCTCTCTCTCCTTTTAGGAAGCCTAGCAGGTGCTTTATCAAATTTATTAATCTTTTCAAGCAAATAGCTTTTGGGTCTACTTTTTTCTTTGATTTTGGTTTCTGCTACAATGTGTATTAATCTCTCACTTTCTCCTACTTTTTGTTTAATTTATTCTTTTCCTCATTTCTAAATTAAAAGATCAGGTGCTTTTCTCTCCAGAGGTCAAATGAATCATTTGTTCTGTGACCTCAATTTTTGCATTGATTCAGTAAAATTCATTAATTTGTAGTATCTTTTTTTCATTACACCAAAGGTGAAATGATTCTAGCTCTATATTTACAAGTGAAGCCCAAAAGTCTTAATTTTATCTCATCATAGATTATCTTTTTTATTTACTAAGGTCACTTCACATCTCTAACTTCTATTTCATGATAGTGGTATCATTCCTAATATTAAGCCATCTATTTCTTTTTAAATAAAACCCAACTAAAATGTATTATTATTTTAATATGCTATCATAACCATTTTTTCAGACTAGTCATGATTTTTACAAGTACATTTCCAATAAGTAGTAATGAATGTATGAGCATACAATACTTGTTTTCATTCTAATATATGCATGTGTAAATATGTGGATAATTTATCAGTTTCCTGTAGAATATGATGCAAACAGATTTATTCTGAAAATTGTGAAAAATTTAAAATTTGTAAAAACTTGTAAAAACTTTGAGACAACCATAATTTTTGAAGTCATTTTATATCATGTTACAATTATTTCCCTATGTAAAATGTTATACTTTTTGTTTATGCAAATTATGTACTTTGATATAATTAGGTATTTCATTGCTATTTTGTTTCAAACGGTTTTAAATCTTGCATAGACTTGTATCTGTCTTAGAAATAGGGTTTTATTTTTTTATAAACTATAGATATCATGCATAAGTCGGCTTTCCTGCTGCTGGGCACAATATTGATACCCAAATTTCAAAAGGGGAGACATTTAACTTGGCTCAGCGTTTCAAGGAATTCAGCTTATGATCAGCTGGCTCCAAGGTGGAGGCATCATGGCAGAATGTGCCAAAGTAAAGTGGTTTACTTCATGGCAGCTAGGAAGCTGAGCAGGGAACTTCGGCAGAGAGGAAAGGACCAATGACAGTTGACCACGTGCAAAGACATGCTTCCACCACCAACTCAGACATAGCCGGAGAGCACTTTATAACCATGTGGTAGCCTCCAAGTCAATCAAGTTGACACAGCTAAGTTTAACCATCATACTTTCTTTCTTATTACCTAGTTTGAATAACTGTAAGGATTTTTCCTTGACAAGCCATGTCAAAACTTACCCATTTTAAATAAGGTTTCAAAAACAAGTTCTTAACTACTTACCAATTCTACCTTATAAATGTTTTATTAGCAATATATTATTTTGCTCTTTATTAATTATTTCCTGTTGATTAGGTCACTTATTTAACTATAGAAGTAAATCTTTTGTATTAAAATCTTTGAAACTAAGTATTTTAAATCTGTCAATGGTTACAAAGTAAGCACAACATGATGGTCTTTATTTGAAGGCTTTATTTTTCTGGGTTTTAGTCATCAGTTCCTAAAAGTATGTATTTGAAAGTAGAATATGGAAAGAAGTACAATGCAGAAAACTTTTTTAGGGCAACAAATTTATTGAACAATATTCACATGCAAATAACAGCAATAATCATTTTTGGCAAATTGTTATTCCTTTTGAAGACCTCATTAAGAACAGACATATGGAGAGAGAAAAGATAATTGTGACCAATTATTTTGGAATTAGGATGTTTGTTTAAAGAAATAAAGTACATCAATAATTTTTAAATGAGCAGAGAAGGGCGATATGACCATGACCCATCTCTTCAGCTTAAAAATGTATATGCTTCTGTTGTACTTTAAAATAAATGTTTTGCAGTTTCCTCCTCACATACATGGATAGAGAGCAGCCAAACATGAATTCCTTTTAAATATATCTAGTTAAATAATTTTAAATGATTATTTAGAAATACACAAGAATACTGATTTCACAAAAACCCACTTCTTGTTCTATGAACATCTGATTAAATAATAAAAGAAAATCTGTTGTAACATTATTATTCCTAGATGAAATAGCAATGAAATGACTTTAAATATTAAAAGTAAGATGGAAAGGAGATAAGGAGCTTCAGAAGTTCCCTGCACTCTCAGAGTCTCTGCCAGATGGCCACTCTATATGCTACTCTACCAAAGCAGTAACCAAAGCATCCCACACATTGCCCACTTTATGATCCTGTTTTAATTTTCTACATAAAATTTACATCAGCTGTATAACATACACAGCCGCTTACATGGTGATGGAGAGTTTGTACAGAGCCTCATAAATCACCAAGATGTACTTTGATTTTCAATGTGAGTGGGAAGGGGAAGCCTTGGCTCAAACAGAGAAATGATCTGTGTTATAAAGGGGTCACTGAGTGCTCTGTGGGGAACAGATGGCATCAAAACAAAACAAGAAACAAACAGATCACGCGAAAGTTGGCATCAGCAAAAGACTGTTGTCATTTGGAGCTGGCAGTGAACTGCATTCTCCACCATCAGAGGAAAAAACAAAAAAACAATACAGAGACTTCTGAAACAGACCCCACAACAGAATTCTATAGATAGAAAATAGATTCTCCAAGGAATCCCTTGTTTAAAAATGAGAGAGGGAGAGAGGTATAGAGTAACTAGAAAATAGCAAGAAGCAAGGAGAGAGAAAAGAAATAATGTGACTCTACTTCTCTAATTGGATGTTGGGTGGTGCAGGTAGTAAGAAAGAAAGAAAAGTCTGAGCCAACTTTGGAAATGAAATAGTGATAATACAGTTCCTGAATTGCTTGGAGTGGGGAGGTCTAAAAGAGGTGCAAGAATTAAGCCTGACTGACTTGGATGACTTGGTGGTGGTATTGATGAGAACAAAACTTTGGGAAACTGAAATTTAAGATCAAAATGGCTAACAAGCACAAAACAACTGTCTAACTCTTCTGGTCAATTCCTCAAACCAAAACAAACCAAAAAGAAGAGTCTTTGCACTCGAGAGATAAGAAGGCAACATGTAATCTTCATAGCAGTGGACTATTGAATTTTCATGCCAGTGGACTGTTGCAGGGATAATTCTTCTAAAACAACTGTCCTGAATCAAGAAGGAGTTTAGTCTCTACAGAATTAGAAGTGAGATGCAAAGCAAGGGACCAAAGGTTACACGATCAGTTACATACATTGAGTCTTATATTGACAGAGAGTCTGGTCTTGAAACAATAGAAACATTCCAGGAACCATGGGAAATGGCCTTTACTGAAGGAGCACAGTTAAGGGTATTACCATAATATAGAAATGTTTCAAGAGAGGGCCTTTACTGAGTAGCACTAATCAGCCCAGGGTGCCTTAAGGTATAGACAGTTTCTCTGACTGACTTCGTGCTCATCTGCAACTGAGCTGTGGACACTGTCAGCAGAACAGCAGAACAGCAACGCGGTCAGAGACCTCTCATTGATCATAAAATATCTGTAAGTTTACCACCTCATGAATGCCTGTGTGCAGTATAGCTGTGCCCCACCATAACCACTTAAAATTCCTACATAAAGAAATAACCAGGTGCTCAGGGATCAGACCTGGGGGAGCCTAGCTCCTCTGAGATTGCCAGCATGACAAACTGGTTCCCTTCACCCCGTGAGAGCTGCTGGTTCTCCATCAGTGATGGGCTCACAGCATCAGTAGTGGCATTCATCATTATTGACAGTAGGAGAGAGAGCTCTTAGCTCAAAACAAGTCGCACAGAGCATCATATCTGGAATTATCCACATCCTAGTGTTAACTTCCATTATAGTATTGCATAGAGAATTGGAGGGAGGGGGGGAAAAAAAGAAGTTTTGAGGACCTAGGAAAAGAACCAAGAAAAATGGCGTCCGAAACCACGGTGTAGAATTGAAAGATGAAATGAATGGTAAGTTGTGCCACTCCCAGCAGAGGTCTTAAGGTTTAGGTAATTAAGAGATTGATAGTATTAAATAGGCAATGCAAAACAGTTGTTCTTCAAAATGGATAGTAAAGTATACTGATTTGATTTTTAAATACATTACTTTTTCCCAACTGAATTTTGTGTCTTAAAGAAAATAAATGTTTTATACTCTATATTTACCTTAGGTTTGAGCATAACGCAAAACACAGTAAATGTTTTGACTCAATTTCTTTTCACTCTTCTTTACTCCATTGCATGGCCTTTGGACTCAACTGGCCGTATCTCGTTTCAAATTTATTATAATCCTGACCCTTCACTCTTACCTTTCTCACACAGTAAAAAATTGGTTCACAAATACTTCTTTTCAAAAACAAGTTGGCTCATGAACAGAAGCTTCTGACACAGTTTCACTCCCATTCCTGAACTCCACATCAGCTGATCCCTGCATCCATGTTCCCTGAAGGACTATGATCATTTTCTCCAGAATGGTGGAACAAAGTCAGTTCATGAACCGAGGTACCATAGTATTTAGGTTCATGCTTTATCTTTTTTTTACTTTAGTATTAGTATATATTTAAGATACATAATAAGTGCATTCACTGAGAGGAATTGATACATATGCATGTTACATCTCGACCTTTTCCAAGTTTTAAGTAACTTCTTTCAACGCTATTTCAACATCAACAGTTCTTCAAAAGCTACTGATAACTTCTCAAATTTTATTTCTACCAGGAAGAATTTTTCCAAATTTCATATGACCAGCAATAGTTGGAAAAAACCACTGATAACTTTTTTGATTCTAGAATGAAATATGTATCATATCAAAAATGTATGTAACACATAATATATAAATGTATTTATATTATATAATTATTTATTGTGGATGACTCGAGAGTATAATTTTCATGAGACCATTAGTATTCTTCAGAAAACATTTATATTGTTAATAGAAAACCAGCAATATTTTCTCTAAATACAAATGAATGTAATTCATATACTTATAATTTCTTTCAGCTTCTCACACTAGGGAAGCAATATGATGTTCACACATGTGAGTATGATTTGTTTCACTTACATATAGGGTCTTCAGTTGCATCCATTTACCTATACAAGTTTCAAGTTTATCCTTCTTTATGGGTTAGTAGTACTCCATTGCATAAAAAAATCGCATCTTTTTAATCCATTAATTATTGATGAGCATTTGGGTTCTTTCTGAGATTTAGTTCTCACGAATAGTGCTGCTATAAATATGGAAGCACATATGTTGCTGTGCCATAATATTTTTAATTCTTCTGGGAAAATATTAAGAGGGTAAAGATCTGGGTCAAATGGGACCACTAATCCTAGTGTTTTAATGAATTTCCATACTGATTTCCAGAGCAGTTTCACATATCTACATTCCCACCAACAGTAGCCCTTCCAGAATTTGCTATTGGATGATTTCTTGATATTAGCTTTTGTTTTGGGGGCGGGTTGGAATCTTAGTGCTATTTTGATTTGTAACTCTCAAATGACAGTGACAGATAACTTTTTTTCATTTATTTATTTGCTGTTTGTATCATCTGAAAAGTGTGTATTCATTGCAGATGCCCATTTTTTGATTGGGTCTTTAAAATATGTTAGGTCTGATTTTTTGAGTTCTTTAAATGTTCTTGATAGTAATCATTTATCTGAAGAAAAGTTGGCAAATATTTTCCCACATTTTGGGTTGTGTTTTCAATTGGTGGTTTCTCTTGCTGTGTAAAAACTTTTCAATTAGATGAGGTACTATTTATTAATTTTGTGATAATTTCTGAGCAACTGAGATTATATTCATAGTCTTTGACTATACCAAATGTCTTCAAGAGTTTTACCTATTCTATATTCCAGCAGACTTAGTGTTTTGGTTTTAATATTTAGATCTTTGATCCATTCAGAATTCACTTTAGTGCATGGTGAAAGATATTATTTCAGCATGTGCAGAGCAAGTTTTTCTAGCACCATTTATTAAAGGGATTATCATTTTTTCAAAGGAATATTCTTGGCACCTTTGTCAAATATAAGGTAGATTAGGATGTTTGGAGTTTTTTCTACATCTTCTAATCTGTTCCATTGATCTTTAGATCTGGATTTGTTTGGGGTGTTTTGTTTTGATTTGGGTTTTTTTGTCAGTATGGTGCTGTTTTTAACACAGTAGCTTCATAGCATCATCTCAAGTCAGAGACTGTTACACACCCTGTCTTGCCTTTGCTACTCAGCATTGCCTTTGCTATTCTAGGTCTCTTCTTATTCCAGATGAATTTTCAGATTATTTTCTCTGTTATCTCTGAGATATGCTTTTAGAATTTTGATCAGGATCGCACTAAATCTGTATAACAGTTTTAGAAGTATGGCCATTTTCACTATATTTGTTCTTTCTACCCTAGAGCAAGGGTTTTCTTTCCATTTTTTATTATCCTTTTCAATTTCCTTCTTTAGAGTAATGTAGTTTTCAATGTAGAAGTCTTTTACATCCTTCATTAGATTAATTCCTAGGTATTCCATTTTTTGGATGCCAATGCAAAAGGTATTTTTTTTTCATTCTTTCTCTCTCAAAGAGTTTGTTATTTGTGTACTGGAAGGCTGTTAATTTTTGAGTGTTGACTGTATCAAGCTACACTACTGAATTTGCTTATTAAATCTACCAGTTTTTTAGTGAAGTATTTCAGGTCTATGTAGAGTGTCACGTCTTCTGAAAATAACAATAGTTTAGCTTCTTCCTTTCCTATCTTTATTCCTTTTATTTCTTTCCCTTGTCTAATTGCTCTGCCTAAAGTTTCCAGAACATAAGTATACTAATTTTAGAGAGAGAGTTTTCAGTTGTCTATTTAGTGTTATGTTGACTGTTTCATAGAAGGTTAACAGATTGAGATAAAAACCTTCTGTTTCAATTTTCTGTAGGATTTTTATTATGAATGGGTGCTGGACTTTGTCAAAAGCTTTTTCTGCATTTATTTAGATGATCATGTGAATTTTGTCCGTGGCTCTGTTAATATAATATATTGCATTTACTGATTTACATATGTTGAACCATTTCTACATCCCTGGCATAAATCTCACTTGGTCATAGTATATAATCTTCTTGATGATTTCCTGAATTCTATTTGATGGTATCTTATTGAGAATTTTTGCATCTTTGTTTATTAGGGAAGTTAGCTTATAATTCTCTTTTTTGTGTGGGTCTTTCTCTGATTTTGAGATCAGGGTAATTCTTGTTTCCAGGAATCAATTGATGAGTTATTGCTCCCCTTTCAATTTCATTAAAGAGTTTGCAAAGTAGTGATGGTAGGCTTTCTCCAAATTTTTTGTAGAATTCAGCAGTGAATCCATCAGGGTCTGGGCTTTTCTTTGATGGTAGGTTTTTAATTGCATCATTGATTTTGATTTCATTGATTGATATTGGTTTATTTAGGATTTTTATATCTTCCTGATTCAGCTTTGCTAATTCATATGTATCTAGCAATCCTTTCATTTCCTCTGCATTTTCCATTTTATTAGATTAAAAGTTTTCAAAGTAGGTATAGATGATCATCTGGATTTCCATTGGGTCCATTATAATTTCACTCTTTTCCTTCCTAATTGCATGGATTTGAGTATTTTCTCTTTTTATGAGGTTGGATAAAGGTTTGTTGATTTTAATATTTCAAAGAAGCAACTTTTCAATTCATTGATTCTTCATATAGACTTTTTAGTTTCCAATGCATTAATTTCTACTCTGATTTTTATAATTTCCTCTTTCATATGAGCTTTTGACTTAGTCTGCTCTTCTTTTTCTAGAAGTTTGAAGTTCACAATTACATTGTTTATATGTGCATGCTCTGCTTTCCTAATATGAGTATTTACTGCTATAAATTTCCTTCTTAGCACTGCTTTCACTGTGTCCCATAAGTTCAGGTATGTTTTGTTGTCATTGTCATTCAATTGTAAAACTCTAATTTCTTCTTTAATTTCATCTGTGATTCACTAGTTGTTTAGAAGTGTGCTATTTAATTTTCTTATGTTTATGAAGTTATTGTGGTTTCTTTCTTTTGCTATGGATTTTCAATTTCATTGCAGTATAGTCAGATAATATGCATGGGATAATTTCAATTCCTTTTCATTTACTTAATCATGTGCTGTGAACTAGCATGTGGTCTGTTTTGGAGAATGTCCTGTGTGCAGCTGAGAAAAATGTATATTCTGATATTGTAGGTTGGAACACTCTGTAGACATCTACAGTGTCTATTTATTCAAAAGTCTGGTTCAGTTCTAATATTTCATTGTTGATTATTTTTTGTCTAGTTGATCTATCTTTTTGTGACAGTGGGCTATTGAATTTCCCCAATAAAACTGTACTATGGTTTATTTGATTATTCAGGCCACTAGTAATTGTTTCATATAGTTGAGTACACTGGTATTTGTCACATGTATATTTATTATTATTATCTTTTCTTCTTGGATTGTTCCCTTTACAAGGATGTAGTTGTCTTTATCTCTCTTAATCTCTCTTGGCTTGAAATTCAATTTTTCTGCAAATAGAATAGCTATCCTTGCTTTTATCTGCATTCCTTACAAATGGAGTATTGTTTTCCATTCTTTGACTTTTAGCCTACAAACTCCTTTTTGAATTAAATGTGTTTCTTGTATGCAGCATATTGCTGGATCTTGCTTCAGCTGGTCTGTGTCTTTTGATTGATGAATTGAGAGCATTATTATTGATGGTTAGAAGTGATACATATTGACTTATGATTATGTTATTTTCCAATTGTTGGCTCCTCCTCTTTTTTCTCCCACTCTCTATTTAATTGTTTGCCTTGCCTGAGAGATTCCTTGTATTGGGGTTCATGAAGTTTTAGTCTTTATTTCTTTCCAGAATGTCCTTGAAAACATTTTGGAGTTCTGATTTGGTGGTTATAAATTTCCTTAGATATTTGTTGTCATGGGAGAATGTTAATTCTCCATCAGCTTTGATCTGGGTTGAAGGATGTTTTCCTTTAGAACTTGAAATACTCCAAGCTCTCCTTGATCTGAGTGCTTATGTTAAATCCACTGTGATTCTGATGGACTTTCCTTTATATGTGATTTATTTCTTTTCTAACAGCTTTTAAGATTATATTCTTGTGTTGAATTTCTAGAATTTTGACAATAATATACCTGGCTGTATTTTTTTTATGGTGTCTCATTGGAGTGTTGTATGCCTCCCTTATCTCCATGTCAAATTCTTTTTCTCTACCAGGAAAGTTTTCTGACATACTATCTGTGAACAATTTTTGTTTTGTTTTGTTTTGGTACTTGGAATCAACTCATGACCTCTTGCTTGCCAAGCAGTGTGGGAGGTTGAGGTTCTGAGGTCTGGCTGGCCTCCCTGGCAGAAGAGAGAGTCTGAGCACACTCAGACTCCCTGTTCCTCGGCACACTGAGTAGAGCGTCCCTGCCAGGGCCGCCCCGCTTGGAGCCTGCCCTGCAGTGCATCCCCGCCTTCCCTAAGTCTACTTCCGCCCTTCCTGAAGCTCCATCCCACCCTTCCTCTGAGCTCACTTCTGCCCTTCCTCTTCAGCCTATATATACTCCTGCACTTCTGTAATAAAATTGAATCTGTGCCATCAGCCTGATCTCTGGAGTCATCTCTCCGTTGCCCCTTGCCAGTCCCACTCAGCCCCAAAAAAGCTGAAGAGCAGGTGCTGTGCCACTGAGCTATATTCTCAGCCCATTGTGTGAAATTTTATTTAGTATCACTGTGGTATCTTCTGCCTTTTCATTTACTCCAATCAATCTTAAATTATTGTTTATCTCATTTAGAAGTTTTTGGATTAATTTCTCATGGTCCCTTGCTATTTCCTTTCTTTTTATGATCACTCACCTCAAGTCTGTCTTCTATATCTGAGATCCTACTGTTACATTGGCTTAATCTGCTGTGAATACTTTCAGTGGAATTTTTATTTTCCTGGAAATCTGATTGAATCTGCCTTATGGGTTCCATTTATTTGCTATGCTTGAGCATTCATGGCTTCTATAATTTGCTTAAGCTCATCTATTTTTTTGTCTGTATCTGCTCTAGCATCACTAAGCCTGGTCTTCATTTTGGACACCATCTCTGCAGTTGTCTGAGAGATTTTTTTTCCAGAACCATATTCAATTACTTTGTTGTTACCACTTCAGAGAGAGCAGGTGACAGGATTTTGGACTATCAAACACTTTGCTCCGTGGATTTGCCTTTGGTGAACTGGAAATGAGAGGTTTCTTCTTGTTTAAGTGTCTTCACAATTTCTTTCTTTCTTTTTCTTTTTTTAGTTTAATTCCTAGGATGACACTTGTAAATTGCCTGTGGTGGGTTGCTTTATTGCTAGTATTTGGGACCCTCACATAATGACCACTTCTCTGAGTTATCTTCCAAGTGTAACTGGTTTTTGAGTTTTGAATTTGTTGGAAAACTCTACCTCTTCAATGTATTGGAGATGAGAAGTTGCTGCTTGTTTGGCCCAGTCCCTGTTTCTCTGGCATTGTGCCACAGTATTTTTTGTGGCCTTTGGTTGTAGAAGATGACCTGGGCACCTCGTCTTGTATGCAGAACAGTTGCTGCAACATTAGTTAAATCAAGTCTTATTTCCATATACTGAGAAGTGGACAACAGGCTATGCTATTTTCTTTTCCCTTCAATTGACGTTAAGCAATGTAAATAAGGTTATCTAAGGCACTGATGTAATCCTTGAAGTCAGACTGACATTCCTCACATTGTGCTCCCTACAAAAGATTGAGCACAGCGGGACGGCAGAGGCACTCACCTCCAGGAATGTCAGCTGGGTGTGAGCCTCAAAGAAATCAACCATAACTCCTCAGGGCATAAAAACTACATATCAGAAATGAAAGCAATAACCTCTTAAAACCATTCAAATGCTACGCTAATTGAGTTATGCATACTGATGCTTCTGCATATCATTCTCCCTGAATATTGCAAAGATGCTTTTCTCCCACCTGGCTAGCCTGCTCAAGTTACTCACTAGTTCATGCCATCCTCTCTGTCATGCATCTTTGAGAGACTCCCTCCTTCGCAAGATAGTAAATTCTGGGAGAGGCCTTGGATTGGGGCCTCTGTCCATATATACTCACTTGGATGAGACTTAGGAATCCTTGGCTGCCCATAACTTTGAATATGTCTTACCCTTGCCATGGGTTACATTGAAAGTGATAAATTAGAATTAACTTGCAGGGATGACAATAACCTTTCAATGGAATTACAAATATAAATTTCTGGACTGTGAGGAAGACTTAAAAAATTATATTACTTGGATTACAATATATAGCATTTGGATCACAAAATGAATATTGGGATTACAATACTTAGTCAATGTCAGTCATGGAATAGGATAAACAGCTATTTAGAACAATCGGCTCACTCTTGCTTATTGTGGTACAAATAGCATCAAGTGAAGCCTAGAAAATGACAAACAGGAGTTTGTCATTGGAGCTGGGACTCGTCACAGCCTTACTAAGAACAATGCATGCCAAGATGAATCACCAGTGGGGTTGCAGTGTCTGGGCTTCTGCCTGACCAGCTATTCACCGAGGCTCCCACAAGCCTCTCCTTGGGCTCCATTGCTTAGTCCAGTGGTTCACAGTGCCTGGTTCTCTAACTTCTGAGAAAGTAATATATGTAAACACACAGCTTCTGGAATTACTATCCACAGAATTGACCCAAGGATGCAGAAAGAGAGACTGAGTGATAACAGATGCTTTTTAATAGGACTGATCACAATACTCCACTCTTCCTTCACAATGCTGGAGCATTGTACAAATTTGCCAAATCAGAAGAAAATCTATATCATTAACTGAGTACAACACTGAGATTACAGTTACAATCACAGTCCAGGAAGTCATTTAGTTAAAAATCTAGAGATACAATCTTCTGAGTTGATTCCTTTACAATTCATAAAATCAGTCAAGAAAACATTGATGTATAACTGGTCCTTATCATTTTGCTCTTAGCTATTATGTTAGTTAAATATTTTCTTTCATTGATCATCAACTTAATTGGCTTGAAAGACACCTGGGCATTAGTAAAGAATATTACTGGGTGTGTCTGTGTAGGTGATGGAAGTATGACCATTCAGACAGTATTTGATGCCTGCTGTTTTCTCTCAGGTGTGAATTTACTGTGTGCTGCTTCCTGGAAGCTGTGAAGTAACCGTCATTATTCCACTGCACACATCCACCTCAGTGTTTTTACTTTGGAGTCAGCCATGAACTGACTGAAACTTCCAAAATCACAAGCCGAGTAAACATCTTCTCTTCAAGATTTGGTGTCTGGAATTTGTGCTAGAAAGGGGAAATACACATGTATATTGACCAATATAGAAGCTATGAGTGTTTTAAAGGAGTTAATAAACAAAAGTTTGTTTTGGCAAACAGAACAATGTCTTTTGAATGGAGCAGAAACATTAATTCTATTCTAGAGGCTTCATCAGTCAGACCAGACTATCAAGGTATCATTGAAGGTAAAAAGTCATTGGAAAAATGTAGTGCTCTAAACAAGAAGGGTTAAAGTTGGTATGAATGTCTAAATAAAAATTGGCTAAAAAGAAAAACAAAAATGTCTACTACAGCAAACATTTTTGAGCTTGGTCTGAGTGTAGTATACCATTCTTTCTGTGTACTATAGACGGTGAATGACTGAAGCAGAGAATGTGCCCACAAAAAGGACACAGCTCCTCTTTACTCACTATTCCTCAGACAGATGGTTCACAATTTCTCTGACTAATGCAGTCCTGTGTGGGAAGAACCAGGTGAGCCGAGATCAGAGCTGGGTTTCCCAGGTTTCATACTGTGATCATAGGTGGAGATATTCACTGAAGCATTTTTTCTTATAACATACAAGAAAATCCTTGCTATGCCATATAAAATATTCTTATTAAGTTTTTATGTATTCCACATTCTGAAAAAAGGGTCATAGAGAATGCCCCATGCATAATGAACCAAAACATATATTTATTCTCACTGTTATGTCTATAACTGTTATGGTCACGTCCAAAAGGTATATATGTTCTTCTGTAGTATGGAATTGCACTAAAAAATTAGCTTCTCCATCGAACACTAGATTTTGGCCACTAAAATTGACATGTGAGTGAGCTCTGCCCAACAGAATATGAGAACAGATATGAGTCACTTTCTGACCTAAACCTTAAAAAGGTTCCATGTCTACCGTTACATGCTATTTTCTCTGTTTTGAATATATATTTCCCCCAGAGGAACCTCAGAAGCATCTGTGAAGATGGTTGTATCGCCATAGAGAATGTGGTGAAAACAACTCTTTGCTGATATACTTGATCTTCCCAATATTGTAATTCACATAAAAATAAACATGTTGCGTTTGAGCCATTCACCAGCAGGAGATAGATTTGTCACAGGACTTAGGCTCCTGGTTGAATGGTTTGACATCCTTGTGCTATTCTACTGCAGCTTGCTTTCTTTGTGATGAGACCTCACGTACCCTTCCATCAGCACAGGCAGACAGAGATGGCAATTTGATGAAGACATTGAAAAACGCTCAGAGGGGTCATTGCAGAAAGATTAAAATGGCCTAACAAATGAGCAGGTATCCTCTTCCTTTATTCTAATAAAGAAGAGTTATTAAACCCAGCAATTATCATTAAAGACAACTCTCTGACCCAAGGAAGTTGATAAAAATCATCAGAGCTCCACTTACAACTATTTGGTTTTGTGCTCCTCAGTGACTTTCCAGGATGACCAATTAGCTCTGTGGGAAACGTAGCTGCAGATAAAGATATGAGCATGTCAGGCACATTTGAGGGAGACCCTTCCTTTTTTAATGTTAACTGTCTTTTTTTGTTCCCAGCAATATCATGTAACATATTCACCCTCAAAGACGAGGCTGATTTCACTGGCCACAGGCGCAGTATGTAATCATCCTTCTGGAGGGTGCCCTTTCTTCTGTCATTCCCCTGCCATTCCCAGAGTTCCTCTCCACCTCACTCAGTTTTTAATTTGCTTGTCATACAATTCTCACTTCACCTCCTATGAAAAAAAATTAAAGCCTGTCAGAGTGACAGAATATTTCTGTATATCTGGAATCTTGAAATGGGTGTAATTCACTCCTTTTTCAAAATCCCTGCTGCTTTGTGGCTGCTAATCACAAATCCTCTAACCTAGTGAAAGGTGCTCTGTTTGCTATGATCCCTACATACACCCGAGGTGTGAAAATACATGGATCTTGCTTTTGAAATTTTCAACATTTCCCCCAAGAACTTTACCTTAGGCCACCTGTCACAAATCTCAAGCACTTCAAAGGCGGTCGACAACTCATGAGGGTTTTTTGTTTGATGAAACACAACGCCTACCTCAAAGCATGGGCTATGTGGGCTCTCTTTCCCTTGTTCTGTACTGGTATAGCAGTGGTAAGACTGATTTTAGAATCACAGGACTGTGGAGCTTATAAAACACATCGTAAAACTCTCTCGGGCTCCAGAGGTTAAATGACTTGCTTGAGGCCAACAGATTGGGTACTGGCAAATCAGATACATTATCCAAAGGTTCCTGGTCCTCTCTCTTCTTTCTATGTTGTGCTATGAAGTTGAATATTATGAAGTTCTACATGCACTATACTGAGGTCTAAAATCAGTTCTTTACATGCTTTACCCTCCTCCCAAGACTAATTAGTGTGTGGTAACTTAGGCGTTGTGCTAGCATGCACCTCACTCGATGCATCTGACTGACATAGCTGTCTTGAAGCTGGTTTCCAACTAAAAACCTGAAAAAGCCTCCGATACCGGACATACCAGTGTGTTATCAGCAGTATACTATCTGCACAGCACAAAACCACGAGGAATCAAGTTGAAATCTTATAGACATGAAATGCTTAACAGTGCTAATATATACACCTCTTAGAATTGCTAAAATCCAAAGTATCAGTAACACCAAATGTTGGTGGGACTACGAAGCCACAGAAACTCAACTTAATTCTATTGAAACTTCAAATGGAAAAGACAATTTGGAAGACAGTTAATCAGGTAACATAGGATGCAGCAGTTATGTTCCTAGGTATTTATCCAAAGGAATAAAAATTTTACTAGATTCATTCAAAAGTTGGAGGACAACTGTCAATAGGTGAATGCATAAGCAAGGCATAATACCTTTGCATGATGGAATGTTGTTCAGTGATAAAAAGAAAGGAATTACTAAGTCCATAAAAACATATGCAAGAACATTGAATATACATCACTAAGCCAGTTCAAAGTGCTGCACATCATGTGATTCAAACTATATGATATACAGGAGAGGTAACATTATGGACATAGCTGAAAATTAGTAGTTGTCAAGGAAAGATTTGGGAAGGGGTGAATGTATGGAACAGAGGGCATTTTAGGGTGATGAGATCATGCCCATATGAGAGATAACAACAAAAGATTCATGATAATATTCATTTGTCGAAACTCATAGAACTGAACAACTGAAACAGTGAGCATAACATCAATCACAGACTGAAGATAACATGTGGCAATGTTTCTCCATCACTTATAAGACAATGCCATCCTAATACAAGATGGTAATAATAAGAGAGACTATGAGTTATAATGAGGGTTCTAACAAATTTTACTTTCTGCTTAACTGTTCTATAAACACAAAACTGCCCTAAAATAGAAAAAAAAATTAATATGAGCACTTTATATGGAACAGTAAGGAATGTATGACTGTATTGATTTATTTCTTGCTAATCTAATCTTTCAACTGAAAAGTTTCTTGTAAGCGGCTCAATATAATACCAAGTAACCAAAACCACTGAAATGCATTGATGTAAAAAATAATATTTGAGCATAAACCGCTGTCATTGTGACTATGACAGGATGGTGATAGTAGTATCATGCATTAATGAGCAGTACCTCATTTGATGAACTTAATTCTTTTCATTATTCTGGTTGGAAACTGAATTGGATAAGAACTGAATCAAATTTCCCTATAAGGTCAACATTTAATCTAACCACTGAGTTTGATTTATTTCTTGTCCAATTTGTTTTGTGACTGGAATAGTGGGGAAAATATTAATTTCTGAACTGAGGTATCACTGTACTAATACTTTACAGATATGATTCCAAAATGTTTACATTAACTCATCAAAAACAGAAAATCTATAAAGAATTTGTTATTACTACATACTGTTACAATATTTAAACTCAGTTTCAGAGAGACTAACTCATAATTAAACTGACAAAAAGCTGAAAAAGTGAGATTTGAGCCTAAGCCATTTAGTTTCAAAATATTTATCATGACTCTATACTAGCAGCTAAAACTTAGAATCTTAAAAAGTAATTTCAGTTCTTTCAGGAAAGCCAAACTCACTTACAAGGTCTAAGACAATAACAATGCACAGAATAAAATGAAAACTCTCACGGAACTCACTACCAACTAACGGGAAACCCTTCTTTGAAGGCTAGAGACTACATGACAGAGGTAAAAAGGAGCTCTTCACAGGTCAAAGAAGACTGCACAGAGAAGACTTGAGCTAAAATATCTTAACAAGCAGGAGGAGGAGCAGAAAGTAATGAAAGAGCATTCAAATTTGGTAAGTGGTCCACAACAGAGCTCAACTTGACCCAATCTAAGAAAATATTCTTTGCCAGTAATTCTGCTACTGGCTGGTGGATTCTTAGTTCCACAAATGATGAACACTTAACCATCACCACTGTCCTTTTGTATAAGACCTTCTAAATGAGTGAATCCCAACATACTACTAAGACATTGTGAATCAGCTGAGAGTTCTTTTGTTCAGTTTGCATGGAAATTACACAATCATAAAATGTGGCTCTTTTGTTATCTTAACAGTCCAACTTTTACTACTCAGGAGTGCAGTTACTGGTGGGCTATGGAGACTCTTCTGGGCAACAAAGATGGTGGCTCCCAGCAATTATCCATTGCTCTCTGGATGCCAGCCATCTTTAGCATCACCAAATCTATCTACCGGCCACATTTGGCACTAATAGCTATTTGTATTACATAGTTCAGCATGCTCTGTGGAAGACAGAAATATCAAAAAACAGGCAGAAACCTCCTCAGAACCTAGGGGCACTATTACAACATAAGGGGCAACAGTGTACCAACTAACTCATGGGAAGTTGCTTAAGTAGGGTCCTAAAGGGTAGGAGTGGGGTTTCTCATCGACCTGACTGAGGAGGGCTGCAGAGGAGTATGAGGACAGAATTATCTATGATCACTTCACAGTTGGAGGCTGCTGCAGCCAAAGCAAACATCTGCCAGTCAACTGTGGAGCTTCTGATATAGTCACAGCCCTGCCTCAAAGTTTTTGGGACCACTGCAAAATAAAGGCACTTTTCAAGGAGTATCATGCATCTCTCCTTGTCTTAATTCTCCACACGTGGTTTCCATGCTGGTCACATCAAAACACCCAGAAATGTTCATATATGCAAAATCTCATGTGCCATTTCAAGCACAGAGCCCAAACATCTGAGGATAGTACCAAAAAAAAATTGCTTTTCAAAGATCTCCAGATGATTCTGGTACCCAGTACCTGTTCCATCTTGGGAAGCTGTAGTCTAACCCATTTCCCCATCTCAGAAAGAATTTATGAAAGGCAATTTACTTGATCATGTAAAATCCTTACTCAGGCACTTAAAATAGAGTTTCAAGGTTGTTCTAAGATGTATTGAAATATATATATATATATATATATATATATATATATATATATATATAAAGCCCCACAAACTTATTATTTAGAACCATAACATTTTTAAAGTTACCTTAAATTAACTGAAGCTTTATGTATTGTCTACATCATGATGTTTTGAAGTATATATACAACATGTAATTGTTAAATATTTCTAATTAAAATATTCATTACCTTACATACATTATGTTTCTGTGGTGGGAACATTTAACATCATGGTGATGCTAGTAAATGACAATATATTATATTCTTGAAAAATGGTAAGAGAATGATATTTAATATTCTCACTCTATATCTAAATTCTAAAAAATTCTAAGAAATGCCCTCATGCTATCAGTTACTAAAATAAAGGAAGTGCCATTGGAGCATATCTAATACTTAACCTTATCCTCACCCCAGATGCATGCATACACACAGACACTCCACTTAATTTCTTTATTTTATTTTATTTTATTTTATTTTATTTTATTTTATTTCATAAGAAATATTCTGACATAACCCATGATAACAGCATGGGCATAAACTGAAAAATAAAGACTTAGAAAATCAAAAAGGAGACCATTGCTTTGTCATTTTTCATCCAATTTTGTTTTGTTTTTGAAGCATCCATTTTATAACTGGACATCTAGGAGCTGTACCCATTTTACAATGAGTGTTGAAAATCCAAGAGCATGTGAGTGATGTGTGCGCAGGATCAGGTCCAGGAGAGAAGAGAGAGTCTGCATTCTTCATCATCGTCTTCTACCCCTTTGAGAGAAGACACCATGGTTTTTTTTCACCAGGATGAAAAGTTAGGAATTTGGAAATTCTAAAAATTGATTCACAAAACAAAAACAATAAAGAAAACTACCAATATAGATCAGCGTCAGTGAACTTATGTATTTAAAAAAAATCAGTTCATGGTAGAATAATGGGACAAATTGGAAATAATAGGAACTTATTTTTATCATCATAAAAATCTGTTCCTACATGTGCTGTTCTTGCTTAATAAACAAGCTAGAATCTTCCAAAACCTCCAGTGTGAGATAACTATGTAATCAAGTAAGTTGCTTCCTTATACAGACTTTAGATTATTTAGGACTTTTCAATTTGTATATCTTAAGGACGTCAAGGAAAAACTGAAGCAATTACTCCTTACAAACTTGCTTGTAATCAGAATAAACCCCTCAGACTGTTACATGATTTATAGGGCCGTGAGAACTGAGTTTGCCTCTTCCTAATAAGTGTCACGATCTTTCCACATGTGGCTGCATGACTGCATCTGTGCAGCACACAGCACATCCAAAGCTCCTGAGTCATTCTTCAAAGTCAGTTATTCAAAATGCAGTGAAATTTAAAACATATTTTAATAGTATTCTCTTCCCTACCTTTGACCTACTTACTTACTAAAAACATCAATCACATTTTCTCCTTCTCTATTTAGGATTTCCAAAAACTACATTCATAACTTGTTGTCTTCTTATGTTATGAATTAATATCTTACGTGAATAACCAAAAAAGTATATCAAAATAAATGAAGTTATCTATAACAGTAACTACTATCTTAATCAAATATAAAATATTTTCCTTTGACATGTGAAGATTAAAGTAAACATGATTTATTCTGAAAAATATATGAATTTTAGAATACTTTCTGAAGTATTTGAATTTTAAAATTTCATTATTTGGATATGTCAGGGAATCAATGTGTGAAAATAAATTCAAGTCAATCACATTTATTGAGACAATTAACAGTTGTGTGTAAATACTGTAACCTCTCACATCCTCCCCTAAACTTTGTCTTTTATACATTACATATAATACCTTATACAATTTAAATGCTATATAAATAATATTTTACTATCCTGTTTAGAAAATAAACAATACATATTCAGTATGTATGCAACTTTTAGAAATATTTTCAGCCTGAAGATGGTAAAATATGTTGATTATTGACTATAATGTATCTTTAGAAGTCAAAAACCCAAGAAATGTAACATCTCTTCTAATAACGTTGCTTCCTATTTTCTCCAAGTTATAAAAATTTGAAACTAGTGCCAAAATCGCATTGATTACTTTGTTTTTTGGCAACACAAAGAAACGTTTTAAGCCCTTTAATTTTAGTGATTCAGAGACAGATAAATCAGTGCAATTGATTAATGCCATTATCTGAAATATAATTTTGCATAACAGCACTATCATCAGTTTTGTGGACCCAGTTCTAATCTGTGCTGCATGGGGGCACATGGTTCTAAGGTGCGCTGCCACGTCAGATGTACAGAATTCACTAGAGCAACGCTGGAACAGCAAGAGCAGCGTCGTGTGAACAGTTAAGTTTATGAATATAACTTCTCATAGAAAACTATGTAAAATGTATAGTAAAAGTGAGCAACAATTCTACAGTTTTTAACTGTTCTTAATATGTCAGCATTAAGCCCTTCAATGTCTGAGTCATTCATGGTAAAAGACATGATGAATTTTATTTTTAAAATACTGTTATTGAAAACTGAAAGCAGTATTTGGTTTTACTATTACATTTAAAAAATAAACTATTCTGAACCAGGTACTGAGTTTAGTTTTCCTGGAATAAATTAATAAATTAAGAATTCAGACTATTAAAATTAAATTCTAATTTTTAAAACTCAATATATTATCATGCTGCTAGCTTTTTGACTCTCTTATATAAGATTTAGACTTAGCAATAAATCTTTTTGTCTTTTTTTTAATATTTGTGATTGCTAAGTTGAATTGCACACATCCTATACTTTAAGACAAACTGATAGTAAAAATAGCTCATTAAAAATGATTTGCAAAGCTAAGTAATTATAGTCATGTTACAGAGAATTCTTGTTTACTATCAAGTGCATGTTAATTGGAATGAAACATTTGAAAATCAATTTCTCAATCTATTGGGAAACATAAAAATATCTATCCCTCTTCAGCTGAAATTTCTGTTGTGGAATTTGTTCTAAAAATAATAATACAAGTGCAAAAATATGTATGTAATTGTAACAATTAATATGAAGCTTTAGGTCAAAATAAGAGGTAAGTAATTTTTAAATGAGTGTCCACTATATTTACAGTAATGTGCAAATCAGTGTGATTCTGGCCATAAAAACAGTGACATCAAATGAATTTTTGACTTCTGTTAGTTTTTATTTTAGTGCATTGAAAAATATTTTTACTTCATCTAATTATATTGTTATTCCTATATTTCTTACTACAAATAGAAGCACTGGGGTTGGGTCAAATTCCAGCTATTTTTTCATTACTCAAGGCCAAGTGAGTAAATTGTTTCATTTTAACTTGTTTATTTCTTTTTTTTCCTTGTCCTTATTCTCTTATTTTAAGTTTGTTTTATTGGTACATTTTAAATATATACAATGATAACATTTATCATGGGAAATTTATATTTATACTTGATATACAGAATTATGAATCATAAACACAATTCATTCAAAAGGACAGATTGTAACTTAAGATGGTTGAAAGTCAATATTTTTCCTACAAGAAATAACAGAAATACCCATAATGCATTCCAAACCTCCAAAATCACCCTTAACTAACTTTTCCATAATAAAAAAAATGTTGCATAATGTGCATAATTCACCAAAAATACCAATTATTTTCCTAGTGTGTTCTCTAAATGTCATAAAATGTGTCTAGTTTACCAGAAACAGCAATTTCATATTGTAGTCGCCATTCAAGTTGATATATCTGACTTGCAGGTAGGAAGGATGAAATGGAAGGTGGTTATTAATTGGTGGTGGAGTCCCCTTAATGAGAGCATCAGGCATCTGGATCTCTGGTGTCCTTTTTATCCTTGGCAGAGGATGGTATGTAGCCCACTAGGACCTGTTTCTGACTCACTAGGTTTCAAACTTTTCGGAACTAAGGAACTGATCTAAGGTTTTCTGGTTTTGTCTTCCCTTTAACACTGTTCTTAGCATGATATGACTTTCTCACTAAGTAAGTGAGTGCAATGATTTGCTTTTTCTCTGTATGGCTAGGTCTTCTCTACGAATGATTGTAGCTCTGTCCATTTTCCAGGATTTCTATTATTTCAGCAATATTTATCTGCATTTATTACTGATAGTTCTTCTCCTCTGCACGGTGTTGCCGTTCTCTGTGGCTCAGCCAGGAGTTGCCTAGGTGCCTATGTAAACGAATTCTTTGAGTGTTCCTCACCAGATCCTCCGCTTCACCACGTCTACCTACGGCCTGTGGACTCTGCTATATTGACAGTGTCATCAACCACAGGATCCACTGAAGGCTCAGGCTCCTCTACGCAGCCTTAAAGGTGTCCTGTATGATTTTAGACCACACTTCCTTCAAGGCAGATCTCAGTGTCCTTAGAGACATGTTGGTCCAAGATTTCTCAGTTAACCCCACACAGGAAAGGATGATTTAATGTTCCTTCCAAACCTCTTTAAGCATTAGATCTGTGTCTTCAGGAACAGTTCAGGAACAGTGCCTTGATATATAGGTTCTTAAAGTTAGCTATAACCTGCTGGGCAATAGCCTGCTCTAGAGGAGTTGTATCAGTGAGAGGAACTTGACTGAGAGCCATGGGAATTCTTTAGCCAGTTCTTTCAAATCTCACAGGTGAGCCTGAACATTGTCCTTATTGAGGAGAGCCTTGCATGGTAAACTTTTGTCCTGTAGAGATATTTCTTAACAGCAGGACAGAAAGCTTCCCTGATCCACTGAAGAAAATGTCCTCTTGTTACCCAGGATTTTTCATTAGCTCTCCATATGACCCCTGGTCTCTTCTTCATGATGTTATGTTTTCTGAACACTTTAGGTGTCTCAGAGTATTAAACCTAAAGAGGCTTTATTGTGAGGTCACCACTCACATTGGCACATAGAAACAAGTATAGCCTACTCATTCATAGGCTTGTGGCCTAGCATTTTCTTCTCTTTCTGAGCAAGGTATGATCTCCTGAAAATTTTCTCCCAGAAAAGTCCTTACATTTGAAAACTTGATGAAAGGTAAAGTGATTTCTTGTTATCATTTCAAAATGGTATAGTAATTTTCAGCAGCCCTTTTTTTCAGCACTGGTTTCTTCACCATACCCAATTATGCTATGAATTCAAGTTCTTTCTTTTAAAATTGTGAAACCACCCCGTACTGGCACAAAATATTTCACCATTATCATTCATTAGTAGCTCAGACTGAGGCTCAGACTGATATTTACATGCACTTAAGCATGATTTTCTGGCATTTTGGAGCCTTTGTTTACAACCAAACCAGCGTCTGGCATTCAGATCATAACTGAAGACTTTTGTTGTTACTTAAACCTAAAATTCCAGTAGTAACTCATATTGTTCATATATGAGGCAAGTCATAAAGCAAAGGCACACTATGTCTTGATTATTCTTTTTGTTTCTCCCCTCCCTTCAACTCTCCCACTGGTTATTTTTTTTTAAAAAACCTTATATCTATTTTTTAACTTTTGTCATTTTTTTCTTTTCCCTTCCTTATTTTACCTCTCCCATTCCCTTTCCCATTTGAACATTTTCTTACCATTTCCCAATATCTACTATATATTTTCATACTTATTTAAAGTTTGGTTTCTCACAACAGAGAAACAATGTGATATTTAAGCTTATGCGTCCAATATATTTCACTTAAGAATATGGTCTCCAAGTGCATCCATTTGCCTATAAATTTATCACCTATCCTGCTTTATAGCAGAGTAATATTCCATGGTATAAAAATACCCTTCTTTATTCATTGATCAGTTGATGAGCATTTAGGTTGTTGACAAGACTGAGCTATTACAAACTGTGCTGCTATAAACATTGGAGTGCATATATTGCTGTGACATGCTTTTAATTGCTTTTGGAAAATACCAAGAAGGGGAATTCCTAGGTTAAATGGAGCCACTATTACTAGATTTTTGAGGAATATCCACACTGATTTCCACAGTTTTTGCACCAGTCTATGCTCCCACAAACAGCAAAAAAAGTGTTCTTCTACACACAGCCCCTCCAGAATTTGTTATTGGCTTATTTCCTGATAATAGTCATTTTTTATGGGTGAGGTGTTGTTTTAATTTGCCTCTCTCAAATGACCATCAATGCTGAACATTTTATCATATATTTATTTGTCAATTGTATTTCTTTAAGAAGTGTCTATTTCAGATGTCCATTTTTAGATTGGGTCTTTAAATTTGGGGGGTCTGATTTTTTAGATTGATATTTTTATATATTCTGGAGGTTAGCTGTTTGTCTAAGGAAGAGCTAGAAAATCTTAACTAATTTATGGGTTTTCTCTTCACTCTATTAGGGGTTTCTTTTGCTGTGCAAAGTTTTTTTAATAAGATGAAATCTCGATTATTAATTCTTTGTATTGTTTCTTGTGCAATTGATTTTTTTTTCATAGTCTTCAGCTACATCTATATGATTCAAGAGTTCTACTTTATCTATGTTCCAACAGGTTTAGGGTTTCTGTTTTACTATGTATGTATTTTATACATTTTGGTTTTAATTTGGTCCATAATAAGAGACATGGGGACTAGGTTTAATCATCACAATGTGGAAACCCAGTTTTTGCAGCAACAATTAATAAAGACATTATATTTCTTCCAAAGAAGGTGTTTGGTCCCATCAAAGATAGGTGACTGAGTGTGCTTTGTTTCTTCTAACATGTTCTATTGATTCTCAGGTCTGTTTCTACTGTTGTTTGTTTTGCTTTGTTTTTTTTTAAGTACCACTGATATCACAGTAGATTTGTAGTATGATTCCAAGTCAGGAATTGGGATACCTCTGTCTTGCATTTTTTTTTCAAGATTGTTTCTACTATTCTAGCTTTCATCTGGTTCCAAATGAATTTTACAATTGTTTTCTCTACTTCTGTGAGGTATGATCTTGGTATTTTGATTGGACTTACATTTTATATGTATAGTAGCTTGGGAAGTGTGCTAATTTTCACTATAATGATTTTTCCTATACAAGAATGAAGGGTGTCATTCTATTTTGTGATATCTTCTTTTTTTTCAAAGTATTGTAGTTTTCAATGTAAAGGTCTTTTACTTCCTTCTTTAGATTGATTACTAGGTATTTCTTTTATTTTGATGGCAATGTGAAGTGGGTAGATTCACTAATTCATCTCTCAATAAGTTTGTAACTTGTGTACAGTAATACTTTTATGAGTGTTGACTTCGTATTCAACTACACTATTGAATTTGGTTATTGAATATCGAAATTTTTATTGTATTTTTGGGTTCTTCTGTGTAGAGTGTCATGTCATCTGCAAACAATAATAACAATAATTCAGTTTCTTCCTTTCTTGATACTTTTTATGTTTTCTCTTGTCTAATTGCTCTATTTCCAGAGTAATATTGAACGTTTTCAGAACTATACTGAATAGGAGTGGTGATACTGGATATCCTTGTCCTGTTCCTGATTTTAGAGTGAAAGTGTTCAGTTTTTGATCATACTGACTGTTGATCTCCAAAGATCGCTTTTATCAGATTGAGATTAAGACCATTTATTCCAACTTTCTGTAGGTTTTTTTTTTAAATCATAAATGGTGTTTTATTGCATTGTGGTCTGAGAATATGCATGGCATAATTTCAATTCCTTTACATTTAAGTAAGCATGCTCTATGAGCCAGTAGGTTGTCCATTTTGGAAAATGTCCCATGCACAGATTAGAAGAATACATATTAAAATGTGGAGTGAAACCCTTGGTACAACTCTATTAAATCAATGTTTTCACAGGTTTGGTTCAGTTCTGATATTTCATTTTGATTTTTTGTTTAGTTGATCTTTGCATTTGTGACAGTGGGATATTGAGGTCCCTCATTATAATTGTGCTATTGTTTATTTGATTTATTCATCTTTGATAGAGACTATCCTGGGGGAGCTACAAATATATAGATTGACATTCTATATTAAAAGTTTGAGTCTCTCCTAGGCCTGTATGCTTTATTAGGCAAACCAGCAGCTCCTGTGAGAAAATAAAACTCCTTATGCCACTTTTCTCTATGACTTGTAACACTGTGATGTCTCAAAAGGGAAGATAGAATTTCTTCTGAGGATTCTGACTCTTAGCAAAATTCTATAGAAGCAAATATTAACCAAGAGAAAAATAAGTTTTGCACTAATCAATGATTTAACACTTTGTTTCTCACTAAACATTGCTGTGTCTGTTGTCTCCAATCCTCTGTTACCAAGATCTTTCTACATACCCCCTGGAAGAGCTGTGTATGCTCAATAAAGAGGAAAGAGTTCAGAGATTCTTGATCTTAGCCTGATAAGAGCTCTTGTCCTTGACTTTCTTCCATTCTCCATTATTACCACTGTTTTTTTTATCCTTTGTCATATCTTTGTCCAGGTGATTGGGGATTGATCAGACTCTGATACACCTCTATTAATATATGTTTATATACTTGGGAATACTAGTATTTGGTGCATATATGCTTATGATTGTTATTCCTTTCTCTTGGAGTGTTCCTTTAACCAAATGTAATGACCTTCTTTGTCTCTCTTGATCAGTCTTGTATTGAAGTCCTCTTTGTCTGAAAATAGAAAGTTACCCCTACTTATTTGGGCTCCTGTCCCATGAAATTTTGTTTTCCACCCTTTGGTTTTCAATCTATAAATTTCTTTTTGAATTAAATGTGTTTCCTGTATGCAGCATATTGTTGGATCTTTTTGTTGCCAGTGTGTTTTTTTGATTGGTGAATTGAGACCATGAACACTGATGGTTATAACTGACATGAATTGATTTATCCTTGTCATACTGCTTTTTCCTGGCTATGGCTAATTGGAGTTTTATATGCCTAACTTATTTGTATGTCAAAATCTTTTTCTATGTTTGGGAAGTTTTTTTGCCATTACATGAGTAGGTCCTTTATATTGTTTGCACCTCTCTCCTGCTTTTTTTATTTTATCGATTCAATTCAATCTCTTGTTTTTCTTCTTTGTATCACCTGTGGTTATTGGATTCATTTGTATGGTCCCTTAAAATGTTTAACAAATCTTTTTTCCATTATTTTTAGCCACAATGCTGTCCTCTAGATCTGATATTTTGTCCTCCCATTGATTTATTTTGCTGTATATACTTTCAATAGAATTTTTAATCTTCTGGCTATTTGTTTAAATGTATTTCATGAGTTCCATTTTTTTTCATATATTGGGTATTTGTATTTTCCATCATCTTCCTAAGTCCCTTTATTTTTAATCTGTGTCTACTCTAGGTCCCCTAAGTCCTTAATTGAAATAGTAATCTCTTTTTTTCTTAGAAATTATTTCCAATCTGATTTTTTCTATAGCTTCATTCATGTTATTACTTGCACTGTTACCATTTCAGAATTTTCAGGTGAGTGGTTTGTCACTTTCTTCACTTACTTGTTCTCTGGTCTTATCCTGGAAGGGATGGAAGTCTGGGGTTGCACTGCTTCTTTATCTTGTCATCTTCAGTTTTTAAAATATTTTAATTATGTTGATGCTCATAAATTGATTATGGTAGACAGATTTCTTACTAGTTTTGAGTTATCTCTGGGAAATGACTATTCTTCAGAGATGTCCTTCTAGGTGTAGCTGACTCTTGGTCTTTGAGTCTTTCTGAAGATCCTACCTTCCCACTTTGTTAGTGATCAGAAGGTGCTGTCTATTTGACCCAGCACCCAGTCTTTTGGTAATGTAAGGTGTAATTGTTACAACCCTATATGATCACAGAATTTTCATGCAAACAAGTACAACTGATCACCAGAGATATGATACTCCTGCCAAAGTAGTACAATTAGCAATACCAATAGCATAAAGTGGTGTCTAGAAACTGATAAACTTTGGTAAGTATTAATTTGCTACCATAAGTTATAGGAGCAAGATTTACAGGCACTCAGCCACCTACATCCATACTCTGCTTACCATGTATGTCTCCAAGGCAATTGTTTACCTAGTTTGTGTGGGCTTTGAACACAAGGAGCACTTAGACAAAAATAATCTGGAACTTAGGGCACTGAGCCAACCAGTAAGCAGCCTGCTGCCTTGGAAAGTGACTGTGGTCTGGCAAGCCAAGGCCACCCCAGGGCGGGTAAACCAGAAGCAAGAGCGTCTCCTGAGATCCGCGCCATGGTGGAACTTAGGGCGCCGAGCCAACCAGTAAGCAGCCTGCTGCCTACCGGGTCACGGGCTTAGAACCAAACATACCACATCCCCTCCCCCGTTAACAATTGGGATCCAGGGATCTGGGTATCTCTTAGGAGGTGACCATATTTGGTATAGTAAGTCAGGGGAGTTTCCTTCTACTATCTCTGAAGTCAGATATTTTTATCGCCGTTTTGCTTTGTCCTGATTAACGATGTTGCTCTATTCAATACTCTGTGTTGATGTGTTCTATAATGTGTATTTCTTTGATTTTGCTGTACCTAGTAGAAGAACAACAACTATTGTGAAAACAACGAGGTATACAATGTTGCCTGTTACTGTTGTCCTGGTGACCTGCTGTGATGTTCTGTGCCAATTTCACTATACTGTCTCAATTGGCTTTATTCCATCCTTTTTTTTCTGTTTGCAGCCTCACTGTGTGTTCACTTTGTAAGCCTTAATTTTGTAACATGAACAGCTATTTCTGGGAGGACAGTATGTGGTTTGCCAACTAGTGATTTATGGGTTTTTTTTTTTTTGAGGTTTTGTATTGTTTCTACCCTTTTTTCTGTATTGCTTTTTTTCTCTTTAAATAAAATTTTAAAAAAATAATAATAATCTGATATCTGCATTCAGTTGGCCCCTCATAACTTTCATACATCCTCCTCTATTCTACTCTACTGACAGGTCTCTCTTCTCTCACACTGCTGGGATCAGGATGGGAGGGGGAGTGCTGAGGTCAAACTCTCTGTCTTAAACACTGCCATCTCTCTCCATGCTGCCTCTAGAGGTTCCAACTAGCCACTACTCTGTACAGAATTAGCTACTCTCCTAAACTGATATGATTCTCTCTGAAGGATTCTACCAGTGAATACTTTGAGTTTGCTCAAATTTGATATGTTCCAACTCATATGGAACTTTATTGTTATCCTCTCACAGTCTGAGAACAAACTGGTAGACCACTGGGGAAAAAGCAGTTCACCACTGTGTGTACAAGCAAAATATTCTGGCATGCTGCAATGTCTTCTGTTTAGAGGAGCACAAAAAAGCAAGGGGCAGTGTACCCCTAGTCAATCCTGCATGATGTGATTCTGCCATATTTATTGAGGCATCTCTTAGTTAAATTTTCTCTCATTGATGAGACAAAATACACAATACCCAAAGTGAAAGAAATTGATTTAGCTCACAGTTTGTGCAAGTTTCAATTTATTATCAACTGGCTCCAAGGAAGAGTGATGCATGGCAGAGGTGCAATCATTCATGGTGGCATAGGACAGCAAAAGCAAAAAGAAAAGAGGGATGTGGGAGAGAGACAAGCCTCTTTCTGTCCCTAATATTATATGCAGGCTACCTGTCCTAGGGTAGGAATAACACTCCAACCCATAATACCAGCATTAGACTATGAATCAATCACAATCTCTACAAGTCTCTCCCATTACTCCATCAGGTTTTGGGTGAACACATGACAGAAACTATTAAATTCTGCCCCTGAAGCCCACTCAAAAATTCATGCATATCCCTTTATTCAAAAGGCATATAGTTCATCTCCAACAGTTGCCAAAATTCTAACAATTTCAGCACTGCTGAAAATTCAAAGTCCCAAATTTCCTCTAAGCTCTAAGGCAAATTCTTAGCCATGAGCCCCTGAAAAATGAAAAGTACTCAATGGCACAAGACAGATATTTCCATTCCAAAAGTTACTCACAAGGCAATACAAAAGAATGGAAACAAAGCAAATCTAAAATCAAAAAGGGAAAATATTAAGACCTTTATTTCCATGTGGAACATCCAAAGCTGTGGAAAGAAGTGAACTCCAAATGCTTGGGTAGCTCTGTCTCTATGGCACTTCCAGTAGTTTTATCTTCTGTGGCTTCTCATTTGGGCCCACTCTGTTTTCTGCTTGCCGTTTTCCTCAGATGATCCATATTCCTGGCTTCTCCAAACTTCCAGAGTCTCTATTGCACCTTTGGCTTCACAATCAGTTTTATACTTTGCCCTCTCAGGGTCACACTGCTTGGCTTCCAAGGTCTTCTTTTGAAATCTGAGTGGAAGCTTTCCTGATCCCATAACTCTTCCATTCTGCTTGCTCCTAAAACCAGTATACCAACTGGTACAATAATCTGGCTTCCTTCTCTCTTGGTTGCAGGGGTTGGCTGGATTGCTGAACACTCTGAATCCAATTCTGAGAAACAAATTCTCTATGCTTTAAATTCAAGACTTCATAAACAGTCTTTCTTCCATATGTGGGAGACAGCACATTTCTATCTTTTGGAGGTCTAACATGCACTTCACCTCTGTGCATTCTCCAGAGCAGGAAGGGCAGCCAAGAGCACAGGAAAACAATGTGACAAGTGTCCCTACTAACCTGGACAAGGTCAATTCAATATCATGGTACTCACAGTTTGAAATGAAACTTTGAAATAAGGACATAGGTTTCTTTAAAAAAAAATCAGCCTTATTGGCATCTTTAGATACCACACTCAGTTTGTCTCACTCTGAGTTGTATTTCAAGAGAAGTTCAACCCTCCCAAGCTATGTGTTTTCTCAAAGGTTTATTCTTTGAAATGGGGCTGAAGTTTTCTCTCAAGTTCTCTTTCCTTAACTACAGTCTACCACTAGATAAAATGTTCACATTTTTTAAGATCCTTCACCAACTTCTGCTATATCACATTCAGAGACCCAATTACTCCCTATACACTCACAGTTTTCAATCCATAGTGTGCATATAAGTATCACCTAGGATGTAAGGTGTTTTAAAAATTAGTACCTTTTTTAAAAAATCAAAAAGTTGAGAGCAACATGAAAAAAAATTTGAAATAGTTAAGTGCCCAATGACTTGAAAATAAATTATGTATTGTAAATTTGGGTTTGAATGTTGTATAATTATATTTTAAGAAACTCCAGAAATAAACATCAACTAAAGTGAATGACTGGATCACCATACTTAATCTTATGTCTCATTTCATTGAATTTCGGTGATGCCAGTAAAATAATATACACTACCCTGTCAAAATGTCAGTCTTTTTCCACCTCACATATTATGTATTATAATTATATAACAGAGTATATATTATTCAGGATGTCACTCTTAAATAGTTATAAACAGAACCAGCATAAACATTCAGAAGAGACAGTTTCTCAATAAAACTATATTCTAGAAGCTCCATCCAGTATGTATTAATAGTCACTTCAATTTTGTGTCATAACCAGTGAAAATGAGGGAATATTTACCAGCTGTTCCCTAGACGATTTGAAACTGGTATTATAGAACCCTCTTTATAGTGATATGAAACAAATAAAATTAATTAATTAATACTACCAAACAAAATAAAATGTAAAAAACATATATACCTTGATGAAAATATACTAAAACCAGACCTTCATCCGCAGGAAACTGCCCAGAGACTGGCATCTGGGCCAGGTCTGTTTGGGCCCATAGCCCTGCCCTTCACCCCCAGGAAATCTCAGAGACCAGCATCGTGGACTGACTCTGTGGGACCCAAATCTCCGGGACCCACAGAGTGGCCCGGGATGTTTGGATTGAAAGTCTGCACAGACCAGCATCTTGGCGTGACTCTTTGGGACTGGTAGGCCCACCCTGATCCACAGGGAACTGCCCTGAGACCAGCATCTGGCCCAGGTCTGTCTGGGCCCATAGCGCCGCCCTTCACCCCCAGGAAATCTCCCAGAGACCAGCATCACGGCCTGACTCTTTGGGACCAGGAACCTCCTGGACCCGCAGAGAGGTCTGGGCTATTTGGATTGGGAATTTTGCGGAGACTGGCATCTTGGCCAGGTCTGTTTGGGAACGGGAACTTTGCAAAAACCAGCATTTTGGCCTGACTCTTTGGGACATGTAGGCCCATCCTTCACTCACAGGGAACCTCCTGGGGACCTGCCTGGGACAAAGCACGGTGGACTGGCCTGCCTGAGATTCCACAGGCTCCGGGGTGGCCACACTCAGCATTCACCTTACAACTTAGGGAGCCAGGAGCCCACAGAGGGGAGTTAGGACCCTGTGAGGAAGCCAAGAGCCTGTGGGGGAGCCACTGCCCCTCCAGGAACTGAGGGTGCAACAGGTAATTCATCACACATGCAGAGAAAGCTTTGGAACACACCTCAAAGCAAGGAAATATAGAAAAATGACAAAAGGAAAGACCAAAAGGCAGGCTCAAAGCCCTAGCCCCCCCCAAGAAAGCTAAGAAGCTGTGTACATAGAAGAAAAAAGAAGCCATACATCTGAAATGTCTGAAATGATATCAAATGAAATAAATATGCAAATAGGGAAAGCTATGGAGAAATTCAAATCAGAAATACTTGCTCAGATAAAAGAAGAATTGATAAAAATAGTGAAAGAAATAGTGAATGCATCTAGTGAAAACACAGAGAAAAAATTAGAGGAACAAAGCAAACAGATAGAATCCCTGAATGAACAATATAAGAAACAAATAGAATGCATAAAGCAGATTCAAAGAGATATACAGGAAATCAAAAATTCTATTGAAAGCTGCCAAAACCGGCTCAATGAAAGTGAAGATGGAATCTCACACCTTGAAGATAAGATTGCAGCCAGTGAGCAGGAAAGACAAGATCTTTTAAAAATAACAAAAAATCAGCAAATAACAATTCAACACCTGCAAGATGATGCAAAGAAAAATAACATAAGATTAATAGGGATAAATGAAAAAGAAGGGGACAGCCCAAGTGACATCAAGAGGATATTTACAGAAGTAATAGCTGAAAACTTCCCAAACATGAGAAAAGAAACAGACATCTGGATAAGTGAAGCATACAGAACTCCAAACAGCCATAACCAAAATAAAACTACACCCAGACACATAATAATCACCATCCCAGAAATCCAACATAAGAATGGAATACTAAAAACTGTTAGAGAGAAAAGACAGATCACCTATAAAGGAAAACCTATTAGAATCACGGCAGACTTCTCAACACAAAAAATGAAATCAAGAAGAGCATGGAGTGAAGTATTTCAGATCCTAAAGGAAAACCACTTCCAACCCAGACTGACATAACCTGCAAAACTGTCCTTCAAAATGGATGGAGAAATAAGATACTTCCATGACAAAGAACAGCTCAAGAACTTCATGAACACCAAACCAACCCTACAAAGAATAATGAAAGACATTCTAGATACACATGGGAGAAAACCACCAAGCAAGGCACACAATTAAACAGAATGGAAAGCTAAAGACACAACAGCAGAAAGATAACATGTCAACAATAAACCAATATATAACAGTTACACCATTAATGTAAATGGCCTCAACTCACCAATCAAAAGAAACAGACTGGCAGAATGGATCAAGAAACAACATCCAACCATACGCTGTCTACAAGAAACCCATGTAACCCGAAAGGACACTCATACACTGAAAGACAAGGGATGGAAAACAATACTTCATGTAACAGGAAACTAAAAAAAAAAAAAAAGCAGGAGTAGCAATCCTGTTTGCAGACAATGTGAATTTCAAACCAAGAATGATCCAAAGAGATAAAGAAGGTCAGTACATACTAGTTAGGGGAAAACTTCAAGAGGAAGAGATAACAATCTTAAATATATATGCACCTAATTCCAGAGTACCCAGCTATATAAAGCAAATACTAACAGAAATGAAAAATCAAATAAGCAATAATACAATTATAACAGGAGACTTTAACACACCATTGACCCAAAGGGACAGATCAACTAGACAGAAAATCAGGAAAGACATAACAGAATTGAATCACACCTGTGAACAAATGGACTTTTTAGATGTATACAGAGTGTTCCATCCAACAACATCAGAATACACCTTCTTCTCAGCAGTACATGCTACATTATCTAAAATAGACCATATACTAGCCCACAGAACATATTTAAGTAAATGCAAAAGTATTGAAATTATCCCATGCATGTTATCAGATCATAGTGCTGTGAAACTAGAAATTAATGATAAAAGAAATTGCAATAACCCTACAAACACATGGAAGCTCAATAATGCACTCTTGAGCAATCAGTGGGTCACAGAGGAAATTAAAGAAAATATTAAACAATATTTACAAGTCAATGAAAATACAGACACAACTTACCAGATTTTGTGGGATGCAATGAAAGCAGTCCTCAGAGGAAAATTTATTGCATTGAGTTCCCACATCAGGAAGACAGAGCGAACACAAATAAACAACCTGATGCTACAACTCAAACATCTAGAAAAAGAAGAGCAAGCCAAGCCCAAAGCCAAAAGAAGGGAGGAAAT
>PVJX010019859.1:0-34202 GCA_004027295.1 Dolichotis patagonum
GCTGCTTGCTGGGAGACTTCCTGGGGGTGAAGGGCGGGGCTATGGGCCCAAACAGACCCAGCCCAGATGCCGATCTCCAGGCAGTTCCCTGCGGATGAAGGGCGTGCTTACCAGTCCCAAAGAGTCGCGCCGAAATGCAGGTCTGCGCAGACTTTTGATCCAAACAGCCCAGGCCACTCTACAGGTCCGGGAGTTTCGGGTCCCAAAGAGACAGTCTGAGATGCTGCTTTCTGGGAGACTTCCTGGGGGTGAAGCTCGGGGCTACGGGCCCAGACAGACCTGGCCCAGATGCCGATCTCCAGGCAGTTCCTTGCGGATCTCCACTGTGCTTATTGTCGGAGGAGCTCAGGGCCTCCGTGTCACTGAGGTTGGCTGTGGTGCTTTTCAGGACAGCCCTGGTCTTTGTTTTGAGTGTGACTTCTTGGCTCCAATGTCGAACCCTGAACCTATCAGCACAGCTCCTTCACCCCTCTGGCACAGACTTTCTAGCTTCCACCACTGACCTTTGGGCCTTCCTAGCACATATCCGTAAAAGAGACTGGCATGAGTCCTTCTCATGGGCTCTAGACCTCCAGCTGGACTTGTGGGAGGCATTGTCATGGGCTCTGTCTTCATCTGGACTCATGTAGGACATTGCTGTGGGATTCAAGCCCTTGGCTGAATATTCTATGTCTTTAGTGTTGTGGACAGATTTCCTGCACTTTCTTAAGTTAACTCTGGGTGACTATCATAAAATAATATTATAAATCCCATGTTCTCATTTTAATTGGTCTCCTCACAACCCCGGACCACAGCACTGGGCAACCTTTAGATATCCTTCCTAAATAAATAAATAAATTTAAAAGGCTGGGGCTCTAGGGCTGGGGATATAGCTCAGCACACAGTGCCTGCTTGGCAAGTGTTTGATCCTCAGTACTGCAATAAATAAATAAACAAATCCTCTCGCTACCTCCACTCCTCTCCACTAGTGTAGAAAAGAATGAAAAAGTTTTGTTAGAGAATCAGCATTAGAACACACTGTAAAGTACATGAACCATGATGTATACGGCTCAATAAGTGAATTATACGGGATGTTAGAAAGTTATCAAAGTTACAAAACACAGCAAGGGAGAGGAATGGACTATCATAGACAGCTACATTGAATAGAATTTAATTGGCAGTCTGAGAGGCACTGGGCCCCCCAGGAAGGCAGTGCAGAACATGAGACTCACCAGGATTGTGGCTGGAGGTGACTCTGAAGATGGAGACCCGATGGCCAGGCCTGCGGGACTCCCTGGAGATAAACTGCAGCTGAGACTGTACTGTGATTAGTACCGCCCAGTCCAATGGGCCCAGAGAGGCATCAGACATGAGGGTGGGACCAGCACATCCGGCTATACCCCCTTCCCTTTGCAGGAATGCCTTTGTTCTTTTTAGTTGGATGGTATAGAAGAGCTGAGGTTAATGAGGTTCCCTGGTATATCCTTGCTACGTGCCTTGATTCCCTATTGCCTCAATACTAGCTAAGTATCTAAGTATCTGTACTTGTAATCCTTCAGGTTGACTGTAGTTTGACTCACAGCTAGACAGCAGCGTGTTACTTTGCTAAATAAAATACTCTTAAGCTGGGCGTTGTGGTGCACGTCTGTGATCACAGCACTCGGGAGGCTGAGGCAGGAAGATCATTGCAAACTCCAGACCAGCCTGGGCTACAAAGTAAGCTGAAGGCCAGCCTGAACTGCATAGCGAGACCCTGTCTCAAAAAAGGCCAAAAATAACTAACTAAATAAAACACCCTTGACCAGGAGCCTCTCCAAAACTCCCTTCCCACTCCCCCCATGCCCTCCCACCCCTCCCCCTGATTCTGTCAGGCGCTTTCCCTCAACAAACCTTTCCTACTCTTCACTTTTTTTGTCCTTGAGTCCAAGCTTCGGTATCGGGAGGCATGAACACTGCACAGCTGACGCTGAACAGGTGGGAATCAGGTGCCCATGACGAGACTGGAGAGCTGGGTGGGTAGAGAGGACAGGGAGGCCCGAGTTGTGGCAGATGGGCTGACTCAGGCATTGGCCTCCTTTCTTCTGAATATGTTCTTAATAAACTGTTTACTACTGAGATTTTCTGATCTGCATTCAGCTCCAACAGTTACCTCCTAGCTAATCTGGTTTCCTTTCAGCTTTCATCTGCCTGCTCCTACTGGAATTTATTTATTTACTTATTTATTGAGACAGGATCTTGGTCTGTAATTCAGGCTGACCTGTAGCCCAGGCTGGCATCAAAATTATAGCAATCCTCCTGCCTCTGCCTCCCCTGTGCTAGGATTACAGGCATGTACCACCACACCCAGCTGTTTTTTTAATTTTATTGGTACATTTTAGATATACATAATGATAACATTCATCATAATTTGTACCTGTATATGATGTATCTTCTTGTTTTCCTCTCACCCTCCTCCCCCTGCAACCCCTTTCCTTTATTCACGAAAGCTTTGTTTCCAGTTTTTCCTTCTATTCTTTGTTTTCATGCCTCTTCTTTCCTTTCCCCTCTCCTCTCCCTCATTCCCCTTCTCATCTGAACATTTTCTTACCAATTCCCAACATCTATTGTATACATCTTGGTCATTTGGGTTTTTCACACCAGCAAAACAATGTGGTATTTAAACATGTGTGTCCAATTTATTTCACTTAAGTCTACTAAATTATTTTAGTGTTTTTTTGTCTTTTTTTTTTTTTTTTTTTTTTTTTTTTTTTTTTTTTTTTTTTTTTTTTTTTTTTTTTTTTTTGAGACAGAGTCTCACTATGCAGTTCAGGCTGGCCTTGAGCTCACTTTGTAGGTTTCGAACTCACAACAATCCTCCTGCCTTGGCCTCCCTAGTGCTGGGATTACAGGCATGCACCACCAGTTACTAAATTATTTTAAAGTATGCTCAGATACCACTTTTCTGTCCATAACAATATAGTAATTTTGGCTGGGGATTTAGCTCAGTGGCATAAGCAGCTGCCTGGCAAGCATGAGGTCATGAGTTTGATCCCCGGTACAAAAAAAAAAACCATATATATATATATATATATATAGTAATTTTTTAATATATTGATTGTGATCCTCCTGTCTCCTGATTATTTGGGATTACAGGCATGTGCCTTTATGCCCAGAACAATATAGTAATTTTTAATGTAATGTGTAAACTGTGGAAATATTTTTGATAAATGGGTATCATGATTCAAATATATAACTTTGGGGGGGGTTGAGACAGGGTCTTACCTACCGTATGGTTCAGACAGGGCTTGAACTCACTGTATAACCGGGGCTGGCCTTAAACTCAAAGTACTTCTCCTGCCTCAGCCTCCTAAGTGCTGGAATTATGGAGATCAGTCACAATACCAAGTTTAAATAGATGACTTTTTAAAATGGTTTAAAATTGAGTGTGGTGCACATACCTGTATCCTCAGCACTCAAGAGGCTGAGGCAGGGATGTTGCCTCGAGTTCCAGATCAGCCTGGGCTACATAGTGAGTTCAAACCCAGCTTGAACTACATAGCAAGACCCTGTCTCAAAAAACAAAAACAAAAAACCCAAAAAGTATTTATTTATTTATTTATTTATTTATTGGTACCAAGAATTGAATCCAGGATCTTGCACTTGCCAGGCAGGTGCTTATGCCATTGAGCTATATCCCTGGACTCTAAAATGATTTTTTAAAAAGATTTGGAAATTCAAGTAGGACAAAATGGCAGGCAATGAGAATTTGGTACCCTTTCCCATTTCCTCAACTCTGCTCGCCAGAGGCAAGCCTTGTTAATTCGTGAAATTATACACCATGCTGTATTCTGAAAAGAGAATACATGCAAGTGGACTCCAGAAGGACCCACTGTCACTGGACTGGGTCCAAGGAAGTTCCCCAAGGCAGCGAGGGGAAACCTGACCCACTCCCAGCCACAGCGTAGGTTGTAGTTTCACTGATATCTGAAAAGCTCAGGTTAGTGTGTCTTTAACATTTTCAGAAGACAATTTTCTGGAAAGAAAAAACATGTGAGTAAGTTTTATGTCCAGCAGGTACAGTTTTTTACCCCTTAAAAGTATAATTTTGAAGTTATCACTTTCCATGACTCCTTTTTACCTAGCTTTATTTCTTTGATCCTAACCTCGTTACCATGTAGGATGTAACGATTACCGAGAGATGGCTCCCTGGAGAGGGAACACAAAGCACCCAGCCACCATTAGGGAGAAGGAGGTGGCATTTTGGTGTCATGTGATGGCGCATGCCATTTGGGAGCTGCAGGTGCACAGGACTATCCCACCCCGAGAATCATCCCAGTCCCTATTATTATTCCAAGTCCCGTGCATTCTCAGGTGGGAGCGACGTGGGAGACCAGGACATGGCAAAAGGGGCTGGGGAAGTAGGCATGACCCATCTTTACAAGATCCTGGAACACGCACAGAACACTTCCCAAAGCTGTGCACCAGGATTTCTCCCAGAACTGGCGTCAGTCCGAGGCATGGGACGCCAGCATCTCCACCCAGGACCCGGATGTAGAAGTTACATTGGGATCTGGGTGACACAAAAGTACATGGATGCCAGGAAGACCTTGCTATCTCGGCTTGCTTCACAATAACCCACCCTGTGTCCTCCAGGGTGTCCTTTGATCTTGCTCTTTCCTCTTTCACTCTGCTTAAGCTCGCTCTGCAGAGCCATTTTCTCACTTATTCTTCGCTTTACTTGTTTCAAATAAACTTTTTACTTTTTATTATTTATTGCTCATTTCATTCAATTCTTTGTCCAAGGTGAGAAGAACCTGGAAATCAACTCCAGAAGGTGACATGAGCACCACAAAACCTGGTAACGTTTACCTGGCAAGCTCCTTTTAGAAGAAGCTAATCAATAACATTATTTGCAAATCAACTAGTAGGCCAGGTTTGCCAATGGGCACACTTTTTTTTTTTCTAAAACATCACAATGGCTTTAAATCTTTTCTCTCCTCACTCTGTCTCCTAGGCCGGGAATTCAGGGGACTTTCTCAGGCTGTACAGAGCTGTTTGCTGCTTCTCTGGCTGTGGAGGTGGAGAAAGGGAATCAGATGGCTTTTGTTTTTCTTCCAGCTGCAATAGACTTTTCTTTCTTTTTTTTTTCTTTCTTCCTTTCTTTCTTGTGGCATGTCTTGTCATCTGTGCATTTGTTTGTTATCCTTGTTTTGGAAATTAACCTAGTTGCAGTTTTTTAATGATTTTTGTGTTTTGGTGCAATCCTGGGAACAAGGTGTGATGCTGAGATTAAACGTTCCCTGCCCTGGGTGTAGGTGGCACCAAAAAACAGGATTACAGCCTGCGTGGAATTGTGCAGCTAGACAAGGTTTTATGTCAACTGCTGCTGTCTTTTTCTTTTTTAACTAACTGGCCTTTTTTAACTAACTGATTTTGGAGAACAAGAGGAAGGAACCATTTTTACTTTTGAACTATTTTAACCAGGCACAGTGGCTCTTCCCTGCATGGAAGACAAAAGTCTGTTTTAAAAGGAAACACTAAACTGGGTGTAGGGTGCATGCCTATAATCCCAACACTTGGGAGACTGAGGCAGGAGGATCTTTATGAGTTCAAGACCAGACTGGGCTACAAAGTGCACTCAAGGCCAGCCGGAATTGCATAGTGAGATCCTGCCCCCCAAACAAAAAGGAACCGCTATAATCTAGGCATGGTGGTGCACACCTGTAATCCCAGCATTTGGGAGGCTGAAGCAGGAAGATTGCCATGAGTTCGAGGCCAGCCTTGGCTATAAAGTGAGTTCAAGTTCAGCTTGAACTGCATAGCGAGACCCTGTCTCAAAAAAGTCAAAGTAAATTAATTAATCATTTTTTTAAAAAAGAAACAAAAGGAAACACCACAGACTTTTGCAGGGGCAGGTGGTGGCCAGGAAGGCCGGCTGGAGCTGGCTTTAGTTGACTTGCCTCCTCCCTATTTTAAATTCTACCTGAGGCTACAGTGTCCTGGCTAGATTTGTTCCTTGTTTAAGGCCAGTTAATTTAAAACCTATGCCTGATGACCCAATCATCAGAACAAATAAACAGCATTTAAAATTTAATTCAAGAGACTCTTAAGTACAGGAAAGCAGAGTCACTCCCGTTCTTAGGGTTTTTACTACTGGAGTAAAAGCAGGAGAACCTTTTCCCAAGTGGCTCCATTCTGGCTAAGTAGAATCATCGGGGACTGAAAACACCAGCTGAACCATCAAGGGACTCAGGGGTCTGGCCCCCTTCTCCCTAATGAGTTAATGTGTCCAGATGTGGAGGTAAAAGTGTGTATATGTGGAGGTGTCCTTCTGTGCTTAATGCTGACATCACTCAAAGACATCTGTCTAGCCTATGTTAGGGACCCACGAAAGACACTTTGTGGGACCTTTGGGTGTCCTCCCACATTGGGAGGCCACCTTTTTTTGGTACCAGGAATTGAACTCAGGACCTTGTGCTTGCCAGGCAGGCAGTGTGCCACTGAGCTGCATTCCCAGCGCCATAAGATGTCATCTTCAGGAGTCAAGATCTAGTTGTCTCCTCTCTAAAGGCCCCAAGCTGAGCCAGTGGGAAACCCCTTGGACCTCACCACCACAAAATTTCATCGACTTTGCCACTAAGGATGTGGGAAGAAGTTGACCCTGACAATCTAAAACAGGAACAGCTTATCTACTGTTGAAAATATGGTTCAGGTTCATTATGAACTGGGAAGTGGCAAGAGACAGGGACAGGGTGGGACTTTAAACTAGGGGACTATTCTCTAGTTACAGTGATTCCACTTAAAACACGCAAGGTGAAATGAAATGCCTGATGTCAGGCTTTTGTGACTCTGCCAAAGGAACGCCCAGGAACTCTGATGTTAAGAAGGGCCCCCGAGGAGGAGACAGGTACTGTAGATGACCCGTCCTGAGACCCCACTTGTCTCTCCCGGGAATGTGCATCTCTCTGATCCCTTTGATGATACGAAGGTCTTTTGCCACCTCCTTGTAGTCCCCAGGCCAGTAAATCAGGCCCTTTTTTCTGTTACAGATCTACAAGAGGCTAGGAACTATGCAAATGAACAATGTGCCTTAGAAGGGGAAAGAAATCACCCAGGAGAGGCTATTTTCCCTTCAATAGAACAAAACTGGAACTGTAATACCAGTGGAGGACTACAAATGAGGTCTGTTACACTAGCCGCTCCTACCAGGGAGGTAAAGAGGTGTGTTGAGTCTTTTGTAAATATACCAATTTAGATCCATTTTCCAGGGAGGAAGAAGCACTAGTGGGGTATTCAGTGTAAGCTCCAAAAACTTCAGACAGGCCCACACCCACTTACAGTCCAATTGCTGGACATGGCCTATACTGTGTTCAACCATCAAGGCCCAGAGGTGGGACAAAAGAGAAATGCTAAGATTATAGCTTTTGGGGTTGACAATGCTTTAAACCCACCCAGGTCATCCAGGAAAAACCCAGGGACAACCAGGGAAAAGGTTCCTGTTCCAGGTGTGGGAGGCCTGGACGGCGGGTACAAGACTGCACCAGGCCACTGCTGGCACCCTGCTCTGAATGTGAGGTGGCTGAGGTGCCTGCCTTGGAGGTTTGAGTGTCCGGGCTCCCACAGAAGGGCTACGTCAGCCAAACCCTCATTCACTTTGAAGAGGCCCGGGGAAACCTGCAATGCCCCTGTACACGGACTTTGCCATCTCCGTGAGGAAGCCTGGGTAATCTTACACATCCCGGGTGAGCCAGTTCAATGACTTCATTCTGTTTTTTATTCACTAGAAAACGTCCTTTGGATCTGTAGCCATAGTTGACTACACAGCTGAACCTCTAATCAGAGAGTCTTGGCAGCTGTAGTAACAAGAGTTACAAAGTAACCTTGGGACAGAGACTAGAAGCCTTGACTTCCCCTTAGGTCAGAGCTATTCTGGAGACCAAAGGTTACTTGAGGTTAACAGGAGAATGGCTCGCTGAGTATCAGGTCACGCTCTTAGACACCCCTGAGCTATTATAAAAACTTGCACTACTATTAAGCCTGTATCTTTGACGCCTGCAGCTCTAGCTTAGCCACCCTTGTGAACAGGTGATCCCCTAGACCTACACAAGCAGGCAGGGCATCAGGCACTGCCCCCCCCCAGAACCCTGGGAGGTGTGGGTCACTGATGGCAGAAGCCTTTCAATCATCCATAAAGCACAGCCAGTGAAGTCTACGACTCCTAGAGGCAGCTCATCTTCTTGAGCAGGTCGCAGTCATGCACTGTAAAGGGCATCAAAGAGACAGGTTCAAGTCTCCTTGGGAAATCGAAAGGCTGGTAGGGAAGCAAAAAGGGCAGCCTTACTGCCCCTTGAGACTCTAGCCTTGGTCGGGGATATAGCTCAGTGGTGCAGTGTCTGCCTGGCAAGTGAGAGGTCCTGAGTTCGATTCCAGACACCAAATAAAATACAGACTCTAACCTTATTTACAGTTCCTGAGACCCCATTAAAACCAGTCTGTACCTAAGAAAATAAATGGACCTCAGGACAAGGAAGAATTAAAATGGGACTGGTGGTAAATAGAAAATAAACTGGTCCTTTCTCAAGGGACAGTGGAAGACTATAAAAACACTTCATGATTCCTTCCACATGGGAGGAGATGCAACATTGGAAATAAATGGTAGCGTAAGCTTTCACAGAACTAGGATTAGCAGCAGCGGCCACTTGTGTTGCAGTTAGGGGTTACAAGGACAATAGCACACAGGACACAGCATTTATAGTACTTATAATGATCATCCAAGGAGTCAAATACAAAGAAAGTGCAGGAAATCTGTCCACAACACTAGAGACCTAGCAAATCCAGCTGAGGGCCTGGATCCCATGGTGATAACCTGCATGAGTGCAGCTGAAGACCCCGAGCCCATGACAATGACCCACGCAAGTCTGTCCCATGGATCTGCACTGGGAAGGCCCAAAGGTCAGCGGTGGAAACTAGAAAGTCTACGCCTGTGGGGTGAAGGAGCTGTGCCAGCAGGCTGAGGGTTCTGTACTGGAGCCAAGAAGTGACACTCAAGGACCAGGGCTCCCCTGAAAAATGCCATAGCCATCCTTAGCGACAATGAGGTCCCGAGTTCCTCCGATGATATCGGCCAAGGAGTTCACATCAGGAAGCCAGCGTGACAAACTTCTGGAGATTAAACAGCACACATCTTCCCATCTGGAGCCAGAAAGTGGTGCTCAAAGTAAGGGCCAGGGCTCCCCAGGGTGAGCTGCAGCCATCCTCAGCAACAAGACCCTGAGCTCCTCTGATGATAAAAGCTAAATTAGAGTGGGGATTTAGCTCAGCAGCGTAAGTGACTGCCTGGCAAGAGTGAGGTCGTGAGTTTCATCCCTGGCTCCAAACAAAACAAAACAAAAAACTCCACACAGTGGAGTTCGTATTAATATTGGGGGAGCAAGCAGGACAAGTTCCTCCAGGAGAACCAGCGGCTCCAAACAGCCACACTTAGGAGAACCCACAGCACCTCTCCAGGTCCCCTTGTTATGCCGGCAGCATCCTCGGGGGGCCGTCCACGCTCAGCACCGCACTGACTCAGCCCAGCTGGTGTTTAAGTTGACCACCAGTTACTAATCCACGGCAACCCGACCGTCTGCACAGCTCACCCCCTCTGTGCCTATAATAACCAAACTACCTCCTCTGTTAGAACCTGTGCAGAGGGGAGGGATGCTCTGGGGGAGGACTGGCATTAGGCGTCGCCCACATGCCACCCTGGGGAGGATTTAAACAGATGTTGATCCTGACTGGCACCTCTTCAGGCTGGATTGAGGCCTTTCCTATCTGTTCCAAAAAGGTAGTCAAGGTGCTTCATTTATTTATTTAGGTGCCAGGAATCAAACTCAGGACCTCGCACTTGCCAGGCAGGTGCTGTGCCACCAGGTTATATCCCAGGCCCCAGGTGCTTCTGCAAGAAACCATCCCCAGTCTTTCCAGAGTGGCAATGGACCTTTGTTTACGTCTCAAATAATTCAGGGAGTGGCAAAAGCTTTAGGAATAAAGTACCACCTCCATTCCACCTGGCGGCCTCAATCTGCTGCAAAGCTAGAATGAGCCTACCAGACCCCAACATAAACTTTGGCAAAGCTTTGCCAAGAGACATCTGTACTGTGCCTCTGACAGCTGCCAGTAGTGCTCATGAAGGTTTGTACCATGCCCCCAACTGGGCTAAGTTCGAGCTCATTTGAGGTGTTCCATGGAAGGCCATTTCTATCCTCTGATACTATAGTAGACCCAGAGACCATGGGGCCCTCTCATTAATCTGGGCTAAGAACAACAGGCTCTGCAAACATGTGGGTACAGAGTCCTGCCAGCTCCTGGCCCAGGGGGACCATCTAGTGTTCATCCTGGAGACCAAATCCTCATAAAAACTTGGAGAGAGAGGCACCCACTGACCAATTAAAGCCAAACAGGAGGGCTCCTTCTCAGTGATCCTTGCCACACTCACTGCCGCAAATGTGGCAGACAGATAACTGGTTCATCTTTCTAGGATAAAGGCAGTCCCACCTGAACTAAAGACCAAGATCACTCAAAAGGGGAAAGCTACTCCTGAGCTTCTTGAAGACTCCAGATTTCTCTTCGAAAAGCAAGACTCCAGTGCTGCTGCAGGAAGTGTGGAAATCTGAATTGCTCTTATACTTGGGTGAATATTTCTTTCCCTTGTGAAACAGGTGGCTCAGTGATCAATAACACTTTTTTCTGTTATGAGCTGACCGATTTTTCTTTCTTCAGCTCAGCCAGTGAGCCACAGGACCTCAAAGTAGTTGGAAAGCACACAATTCCCAGTAGACAGAGTCTGCAGCATCTTCCAGAAGACAAAGACCTCCACTCCCTCAGCACCTCTAAAGAATTATGGGGATACACGTCTTTTAGGGGGCAATGAGATAGGCAATAAGAGATTAGGGTGTGGCAAAGATGGCCAGAGAAGTAGGCATAACCTGTTAATTACAAGATCCCAGAATACATGCGCAGAACCCTGCATTAGACTTCTCGCAAGAACTCAAGCAGGGTTTAGCAGGACAGCCTAGACCTGACATCTGCCCGAGGCATGGAATCCCAGCGGTGCCTCTCAGGACCCGGATGTAGAAGTTCTCGAGAGTTTCCTCAGAGACTCCGATGGCATAAAAGGACACAGATGTCACAAAGCAATTGCTAACTTTTTATTTCAGAGATATTTCTGTTTCAAGGGTTTTTGCTTTACCAGTGTGTTGAAATTTAATCCTCACTCTATGGTATTGAGAGGGTGGAAATTTAACCTATGGTGTCAGAGGTGGGGCCTTTGGGAGCTGCTCAAGAATAAATAAAGTAATCAGAAAGAAGATTGTTCTTGGCTTTCCTTGGGATTTTACTAGCTGTTCTCTGCCATGGTTTGAGTGTGTTCCCCAAGGGTTCAAATTGATAATAGAAAAAATCTGAGCTGTCTTAAATTTAATTACAAAGGGCCAGAGGATGTAAGGGAGGAGAAGTGGGGGAGGTTAATCTTTTAAAAAGTACTGAAAAGAGCAAAAGACTGATTCACATTCTAGAACGCATGCTGAGACCTTAAGTCACCCTACCATGGGCCCCTGAGATCACCACATCTTGTGGTGATCAAATAATCTAGAGAAAGTTGCTTTTCCTTCCCATGTCAAAGCTCTCCTCACTCTGTGGAATCCTGGCCCCCCTGTCAATAGCCATTGTAGGCTTGGTGTAAATATTTGTCATCCATTCTTCAGGTTTAGTTTGTTTGGTGTTTTCGACAAGCTCTGGCCATGGAGATTAGACTGGCCTTGAACTCACTACGGAGCCTGAGTGCTGGCATTACAAGAGTGGGTTACCAGCACAGCTCCCCAAGTGTTCATTATTAAATAGTTCGGCTTTTGAGATCCAATGGACATTTTTCCAAGTGCTAGCTAGGCTTGCTGCTGGGGGCCGCAGAGCCTTGTCCTAAGATCAGTATGATATTTCTGCATTTGAGGCATCCACAAAGCCTCAATAAACTATTTCAGAGATACTTCTGTTTCAAGAGTTTTTGGTTTATCAGTATGTTGAAATTTAATCTCCAATGTGCAGTATTAAAAGGGTGGAAATTTAACCTGATTATGGTGTCAGAGGTGGGATTTTTTGGGAAGTGCTGGAGAATTAAAAAGGTCACCAGGATGGAGCCCTTGTGATTATACTGGTAACTTCAGGAAGAGAGACAGAGGAGGCATACAAATGCACTCTGCTTGTCTTCTGCCATCTGGTACTGTAGATGGCAGTACCAGATGCCATCTTGGGGCTCTGCCAGAAAGAAGGTTATCGCCAGATGTAGGCTTCTGACCTTGAACCTCCTGCACTGTGAGCCAAAATGATTTTTTAAAATAAAAATTTCCACCCTGGGGCATTTTGTTATGGTAGCAGAAAACAGATGAATATATCCCCCAATGCAGAAAACTAGAGAAGCACTTCATCTCAGAGTAGCTGCTGTGGGTCTTGTGGAGCTATCACTTCAGGGAGCCCAGGTAGAAGGTCAAATATTCTCGGGTATGATTTGGAGTCTCAGGTCCACATTTGTAACACACTCCCACAGGTAGCCTGAATCAGCAGAATCAAGCCAAGTATACCATAAATGTTGATCTATATACCCTTTGAATTGTATATTTCTCTCCTCTTACTTCCCTCTTACCTGTAAAGAGGACATTTTATTACCAATTTAAGAACAATTTGATCCAGGTGCAATGGTGCATGTCTGTAATCCCAGTACTCTGGGAGGCTGAGCCAGGAGGGTCACCAGTTTGAGCCCAGTCTGGGAAATTTAGCAATGTAGCAAGACTGTGTCTCAGAATTAAACAAATAAATAAAGAACAAAGAAAAGAAAAGGAAAGGCTTGAGGTATAACTCATTGTGAAGGCACTGGGTTGAATCCCCAGGCACTCAAAAACAAAACAAAACAACAAACAAACAATGTAGGTAACTTTTATTATCCAAGGTTTCCTTTCAAGCTCGCAAAGGTGGAATGAAAAGGCCAGAAATCACGGGCTTTGGCTATGACAGGCTTACGTGACAAAAGCTATGTGGCAAGGGGAGTGCAGGACAAAAACACAAGTATTTGATGCTGGAGGAATGAGTAGGAAACTGGAGAAAAATCCTGCCGGTCCAGTATGCCGAGGCCTCTAGGTGACTAGAGTCAGAAGCTGCACCATCCCAGCTTCCCTGTTCCCATCTTCTTCAGAGCCCACTGCCCACGGAGTACACGCACAGGGCCACGTGTGCATCTGCAGCTTGATTTCAGGAAGAGCAGCCCCACCCAAACGCGTCCTTCTGTAGCGGGCAGGTGGGAGGACACGTGCTCTCTGCAGGCAGAGGAGATATTTGCAAGAGGAGGGCTCCGTAAGGCAAGCTCAGCCACCAGCCCTGGGTGAGTGGGAGCCAGTGGTAATGAGCCCTTCCCCAGGGAGATTCAGCCTGGGCTTGTGTCTCACTCAGAGCTGCTTCCTGAAAAGGAAGGGGACTCGGAGCATCTTCATGCCAGGTCTTCAGTTCCCCGTCCATGCCAACCATCGTCCACAGTGCCAAACCAAAGTACCGTCAAACCCACACCTTCTCTGTGCCTGAGAGGACTCCTCCTACCAAAAGTGCGCTAGTGAGTAAGCAAGGCCTTAAGGGAAGTTTGGTCAGAGCTGGTTTTCAAGATGAAGTGTAAAAAATAACAGGCTTTAAAGATCAACATACTGGGCCAAAGCTGGGCCAGGAGTACGATGCCTGCCTGGGGTGAGGACCTGGGTTTTAACCCCAGCACAGCGAAAACTAAAATGATGGGAATAATACGGGGCCATCAGGATGGGAAAGATGGAGTGAGCTTTGGGAGGAAATAGCTGGGTGGGTCAAGGAGGCAAGGAAAGCAGGGGCCTCCTCCCCAAGGACTGTGCACCCAGAATATTCAAAATAGGATGCCAGGGAGCATCCATGATGTGGGGGTGTTACCCGATTTGGGGGAGCTCCTTCTGGAGATGGCTTTTAGGTTTTTTCTGTCCTGAGCAAAGAATTGGTGGCAAAGGTTTATTAGAGGTAGGAAAAGAAAGAGGCTCTGAGTTTGTGCCAAGTAAAAGCAGGAAAAGAAATACATCCTATGCCCTGAGGGTGGGCCACCGTGCAAGAGGGAACACAGTGACAAACACAATGACAAAAACAATGTCATACCATCCCCTCAGGCTGGTGTCAGGTCCAGGCATCCTAAGGAAAACCCACTGGAGTTCTCAGAAGTCCTCAGCAGGACCTTGGGAACGGTTTTGTGCATGTGTCCTGGGGTTTCACAATTAACAGGTCGCACCTACTGCCCCAGCCAGCTTTGCCACGTCCTGTCTTGGGGGTGCGTAGGAAGTGCCTTCATCTTGGGGTGCTGTAACCGGCAGAGTCACCATGGGCTGGCAACTGTCCATTTGAAAAAGAAGTTATAAAGAATTCCTTATATTGAGATGCCAATAATTCCCTAAATATGACAGTGGTATTGTGGTTACATTTTAAAAGGAAGAGAGAGTCCTTATCTTTTAAAGATATATACTAGAGTATTTTGGGAGGAAATGACCTGTCTCGGGCTTGCTTTAAAATAACCCAGTGGGGACAAGGGTGAAAGAGACTTAAAAAAGAAACTGACCATGAGTGCTGTCAAAAGATGTAATGATGACACATTCAGCTTAACGATCTAATTGGCTTTTTTTTTCTCCCAAGCCAAACTGTATCCAGCTTTATTAAAAATACCTTCTGTAAATGTCACGCTTGACCTGGGATTTGTTTCAGCAAACACACAGTTCTCAGCAAACAACAGGAAACCCCTGGTGGGCCCTGCTGTCCTTGGTACACAGAGCAGGTGGCCGTAAAGATAAGACCAGGATGAGATATGCAAGCTCCCGGTCACCCAAGAGTCCAGTGATATCCACACTCCTGCACTGACCATCTGGAGACTCTCGACCACAGCCATCCCATCCCTCAAATTCCTTAGGGTAACAACTCCCTTCCCCATCCCTATAAAACTCTGCCTCTCTCCTGCTGAGGGCTGACATTTTTCACCATCTCAGCCCCTCTACACCCAGATGGAATAAACCAACCTTGTTCCTAACACAAAAGCCCATTGGGGCGATCTCTCATGTGCCATTTATCACGGTGAACAATCATATTTTGGGCAGGCGATCTCTCACGTGCCATTTATCACGGTGAACAATCATATTTTGGGCAGGCGATCTCTCACGTGCCATTTATCACGGTGAACAATCATATTTTGGGCAGGCGATCTCTCACGTGCCATTTATCACGGTGAACAATCATATTTTGGGCAGGATGTGGGTGCACAGTTGTTAACAGTATGCAACAGCTCTCAAATTCCTTTCTTGGATGGACCATCAAAAAATCCGAAAGCCACTATAAAATCCAGTGGAGTCTTCCTTTGATGCTCGGAGTAGGGAAAGTTTAGAGTGAGGGTTGACATTTCACATTTAGCATGTTTAACAACTTTCCAGCAATGATATGAAGATGGCAGAATTATCAGTCTGAAGATCCACAGTCTAGAAAAGGAAATGATTGCTCTTGTGGGACACCATCTCGATGCCACCAGCAAGTCCGGATTGCTTGACACACTGGTAATGTTAAGTTTTGGGAGTCAGGTCCCAGTAGGTCTCTGGACTTAAGGGGGTTAAGTCTGTGCTGGTGGCAGAGAAGGAGAGGAGGACATGAAATAAACTGGGGCTGTCCCACACCACATAGCATTCATGCCAAGGTGGCCCCATTTGTCAGCTTCAGGGAATCGTTCCTCCTGGGAGCCAAGACTGAGTCTCTCAAAACTAGTGGGGGGCCTGGGGCTACAGCTCAGGGGCACAAATGCCTCCCTGGCAAGCGCAAAGCCCTGAGTTCAATTCCCAGTGCCCCCCAAAACACCAAACCAAACAAATAAAACTAGCAAAGAAGTGTACTTTCCCCACCTCAATCCAGCTTTGGAGACAACATAAGAGTGACATATGCACTTTCCGCAAAAAACAACCATGAAGTATTCTCTGGGCTAACAATGGAGCTTAAAAAAAAGAGAGCAAAACAAAATTCTTCCTTTTTATAAAACTTAATAGAAATAGTATTTCAAACTGTACAGTCACCAGGACAGTTATTAAAAATGCACACTCTATGCTTGGCATTTCCAGCCCCTTCCGTGTCCCGTGCTGGCCTGGCTGGGCTTCTGTACTTTCTGCAGGGCTGTCCTATCCTTGCGGGCGGCAGCTTTTGCCTTTTTCCCCTTGGTGCGTTCTCTCCTTTCCTTGCAGAGGACTTTTAAGTCTTGGCCTCTGGCTTTGGAGGAGGAGGTTTAGCAGACAGCCTTGAGGAGCTTCTGTGGTTTGTCTGTCACCTTGGCTTTGTCAGTGTCTCCTTCCACCTTTCTCTGGGGCATGGCGGCCACGGACGCAGACACTGGACACAGTGACGCATGGATCTGGTTGGTCTGGGTGTCATTCTCGACCTCGTTGGCTTTTCTTTGTGATTCTAGAATTGGGCAACATCTCACTCCATCACGCAGGAGCAGTGTCTAGTGGATTGAGCAGAACGTGCTAAATGTATAGACAGCAAAGGGCTGATGAAAGCAGAAACTGAAAACAAAAGGCAGATTGATCAGTTCAAGTTTCAAAGTGAGCTTCCTTGTAAAAGTGAAAGACTTCGCCATCACGGGGAGGAAACTGGCCTCTTTTGGAACTGGGCTGTTTCTGCTCCTGATTTCTGGAAAGGTCAGATAAGGGGCTTTGCTTCCACTCCTGATCCTAGCACGGGTGACTCCATGCTGGTCTGGCCCGTTTGGTCTGGTTCTGCACGTCAGTTTTATTTGACAGGCCCAATAAACCCAGGGAAGGGGGCTCGGCCTCTTGATTCATAATGAAAGTGCAACTGAAGCCACTGCACATGTACCGGAAGTTTTAAAACACCAACAACCAAGCCACTCTTACTGTCAGGGCGAACACAGAATGCTCTGACCTGACCTGCGGGACTGGAAGCTTTTGGGAGTGGCCGCAGTGGAAAATTTTCAGGCATTCCCCACTGGAGCCAAATATTTGCTTCTGTCCTGGCCTGTGACTGCATTCCTGTGTACACTCTCCAAGAAGTGCGTGCCTGTGTGCACACACAGACGGGTGCTAGAATCTTCCCTGGAGTTTTATTTACCATAGGCTCAAACTGGAAACAAACCAATGTCCGCCCACAGCAGATGGGTAAATCAATACTCTGCAGCCACAAGAAGGTGTGAGCGACAGCTAAATACGATGTGGGTGAACTTTAGAAGCATAAGGTTAAGGAAATAAGGCAGATGCGAAGGAGCAGGTGCAGTGCGATCCTGTTTAATGCAGCTGGGGAAAGAAGTGTTGACAGGAGTCAGGATGGTGGTTAGACTGGGGAGATGGCCTGTGGGTATTTACAGATGACTCAGTGTGTACTTTACTGTGTGTATATTATGCTTCAAGACAAAATTAAAACAATGTAAACAGGGCTGGGGATTTAGCTCAGTGGCACAAGTGCCTGCCTGGCAAGTTCAAGGTCGTGAGTTTGATACCTGGTACCAAAAAGAAAAAAAAAAAAAAAACAATGTAAACAAAAACCAAAATTGGAGTTGGGCACTCAGGGAGGCTGAGGCAGGAGGATGGCAAGCTCAAGCCCAACCTAGGCAACTTAGTGACTTAAAGAGACCTGGTTTTAAAGTAAAAAAGTAAAATAAAAAAGCCTGGAATGTAGCTTAGCCTGAAGACCTGGGGTTTAATCCCCAGTAATGCAGAAGTAATCAATCAAACAAAAAACAACCAGGATTAGCTCTCTGTTGAATCTGGTCAATGGGGACATGCAGGCTTATTAAGCTATTCCCCCTGCTGTGTGCATGTGTAGGAGTTCGTTGGGGCCCAGAAAATGTGTCCAAAGTTTGACATTGCTTTAGTTTGAATCTGGAATATCTGTGAAATATTCATCCGTTAAAGGCTTAGTCTTCAGAGTGGTCCTACTGGGAGCAGTGGCACCTTTAAGAGGCAGGGCCTAGGGGAGGTCTTAAGGTTATTGGGGGTTTGCCCTTGAAGGAGATAGTGGGCCTCAGCTCCTTCCCCATCCTCTTTTTTTTTTTTTGCTTTCCAGTCTTGAGGTGAGTAGCTTTGTTCATCCTGCACTGCCTGTTAGGATGTGCTGCCTCCTCATGGCTCAGAGGCTATGGGGCCGCTCTATCATAGAGTAAAACACCAAAGCTGTGATCCCAAACAGTCCTTGCCTGAGGCTGAGGCAGGAAGGTTGCAAGTTCAGTCCAGCCTGAGAACATAGTGACTTAGCAAGGCCCTGTCTCAAAATAAAAAATAAGAAAAGGGTTGGAAAAGTTCAGTGAGAAATCTCTGGTACCGCAAGGAAGAAAGACAGAAAGACAGAAAGACAGAAAGACAGAAAGAAAGAAAGAAAGAAAATCTTTTTTCTTTGTAAGTTGACTATCAGATATTTGTTTGTTGGTTGGTGTTTTTGTTTGTTTGTTTTTTGTCTTTTTGAGACAGTCCCACTATGCAGTGCAGGCTGGCCTTGAACTCACTTTGTAGCCCAGGGCTGGCCTTGAACTCAGGGCAATCTTTCCTCCTTAGCCTCTTGAGTGCTGGGACTACTGGCACGCACCACTATGCATGGCCAAGTATTTGTTAAAGTAACAGAGACATGCTGAGTGCTTTGAACTAAAAAAGTAGTTTCAGAATCAAAATATCAGTCAGGCATGGTGGTACACCTTCATCCAAGCACTTGGGAGGCTGAGGCAGGAGGATTGTTGTAAGTTCAAGGCTAGCCTGGGTTACTAAGTGAGCTCAAGACCAGCCTGAACTGCACAGTAAGACCCTGTCTCAAAAAGACAAAAAAGAAAAAAAATCAAAGTCTCTCTCTGACCTTCTCCCATTAACCTCTATCTCTGCCTCTCTCCCTGAGCCCAGGGAGGCCTTTGCCCTGAAGTTCCCTCATCTGGCTAAAGGAGATTCCTTCAGAAGCACAGTCTTTGTCTTGGGCCCCATCTTTACAATCTCACCCAATAGGGAAGACTGACTGAAAAAAGAGACTGAAGGACCAGTGCCATGCCCAGGGCCTAGGAGAGTGTTGTGCCAGCCTGCTGTCTGTCTTTGGGCCCATTCACCCCCTGAAGAACCATTTACTCAAGTTGCCTAGGCCCCACAAAGCAGGGCGGGTAAACTGTGAGGTCTCTCTGGGACCTCGGGTACTCCCCCTCCTGTAGCACCCCCTGTACCCAATAAACAGCCACGTTTTCCTCTTCTTCTGGCTCTTGTCAGTTTCTTTCATCAGCCTTAATTACCAAGAACTCAGAGAGAGGAAGGGATGTTCCTTTCATCCCTACAAGTTTAAATCTAAACATTTAAAACTCCTGGGCCAGGGATTTAGTTCAGTGGCACAAGTGCCTGCTTGGCAAGCATGAGGTCGTGAGGTCAATCCCCGGTACCAAAAAACTCCCCCAAAACTTCCACATATCATTCCACGATTTCACTTCTTGGTATTTACCGAAGAAACAGAAAGCAGGATCTTGAAATACCTCCACTCCTGCTGTCACGAGCGGAATCCAAAATGTCCCCTCCAAGGCTCACTGTGTTGAGGGCTTGGCTGCTGATGGGCTTCGGGGAAGTGATGGATCATGAAGGGCTCATACTCTGTCAGCGGGGTGAGTCATCGAGGTCGTGATCCAGTGGCAGGTTTGGGAAGGGATGGAAACAGGAAGTGGGGCCTGGTTGAAGTGGAGTGAAACACAGGGTGTGACCTTGGGGACTGTTTGGTCCCAGCCCCTTCCTCTCTGCTTCTTTCCCTCTCTCTGTTTCCTGGCTGCCATTGAGGTGAGTGGCTTTCCTCTGTCATGCCCTTCCACCATGATGATTCTACCTCCCCACAGACTCAAAAGCCATGAAGCCAGCTGACCATGGACTGAGACTTCTGAAACATAAGCCAGGATCAATCTTTCCTCCTTTTAAATTGTTTTTCTCAGGTGTTTGTTTATAGTGACAAAAAGCTATGCACCTGTCCCATAGCAGCATTATTCGCAAGATAGGACACAACCCAAGTGCCCACTGACAGGTGAAAAGAGAAACAAACTACAGTGTAGAAGTAAATGAACAGTTATTCTCCCTTCCACGGAGGGAGGGCCATGGACATGGCTCAGCAGCACAGCACCTGCCTGGCAAGCGCAAGGTTCTGAGTTCCATTCTTGGTACAAAAAGATAAAATAAAATAAAAAAGAAAGGGAAATTTGAAAGCTACAGCATGGATGAATCTTGAGGGAATTGTGCTAAGTTAAATAAACTGATGACAAAAGTACAAATTCGATGTGACCCTATTAGTGGGAGGAATTTAGAGTACTCGGATTCACAGAGGCAGAAACCAGAGGGGTGGTTATCAGTGGCTGGAGGGAAGGAGGAACGGCAGTTATTGATTAATGGGCATAGAGTTTTAGTTTTTCAAGATGAAAAGAGTTCTAGAGATTGGTTGCATAAAGAACAGAGAGCTGTCCTGTGGCTGGCTTGTGTCGTGGCACAGAAACGTGAGGTCATGTATGGTGACACGGAACAATCCAAAGGCATGTCCTCAGTGCCACCACAAAGATGCAGGTTGTAACTATGACTTGCCATTTACATAAAATTTAAAAGCCCATAAAACAATGTTATATGACGTTCTGCATGCATTACCCTTAATGCATTCAGCAGCTGTATGATGTAACATTATTAGGTCCATTTTATAGATGAGGAGACTGAGGCATAACAAAGGTTAGTGACTGACTCAGGGTTGCACAGAGCCTGGATTTGAAATCTAGCTGGGGTTTTGTTTGTTTGTTTGTTTGTTTTTTGTACTGCAGATTGAATGCAGTACCTTTGCACTGAGCTATCCTCAGACCTTTTTGATTTTTGAGACAGGATCTTGCTAAGTCACTAAATTGCCTAGTCTGGGCTCAAATTGCGATCCTCCTGCCTCAGCCTCCCAGAGCGCTGGGATGATAGCCAGGAACTACCATACTCAGCTGTCATCTGGCTTCTAAATCTGTCAAGCAGAAAGCTAGTCACCAGCAGGCTGAAGACAGGCAGCTGTGGGCTACTTGAAAAGCAAAGATGTGATTTTGTGACTTTTTTCTTCTTACTTTTTTTTTTTTTTTAGTTTTGTCTTATTTTTTGAGACAGGGTCTCACTGTGCAGCCCAGGCTGGCCTCAAACTCATGGCAGTCTTCTTCCTTTAGCTTCCCTAGCTCTGGGGTTACAGGTGCGGACCATCCCATCTGGCTCCCTTCACTGTCTTTTTGTTGCTATTTTTTGAGACAGGGTCTTGCTGTGTAGTTTAGTCTGACCTCAACTTGCCCCAACCCCCCTGCCTCAGGCTCCCAAATGCTGGGATTACTAGTGAACACCACCAACCCCAGCTCTCAAACTTTAGCTCAAAAGATGTAACATCCAGGCGCCGACAAGGTCCAGGCTGTACAAAGTCCAGACGACGAGAGGCTGGAAAACCTCAAGGTCTCAAAGGAGATTAAATGAAGACTTCTAGCTATGGAGTAAACAGGGACCCCCTTCTCTCTCAAATAGGTCAACACGGCCCATTTTCTCAGTACAAGAACAATGACCTAAAAAAAAAAAACCCCAATAAAATAGAATAGAAGGAAAATGTGGAAACACAGCTTTTGTGACTATGGAGGGGAAGAGAGGTTGAAGGGAGGGGGGAATGGGAAAAAAGAAGAAACGATGTATCACATACAGGTACAAATTCCCTATGATGAATGGTATCATTATATATATCTAAAATGTACCGATAAAATTTAAAAAGTGCAAAAAAGAGAACAATAACTTTGGAGGAAGAAGAAGATATGCCTTAAAAGACCCAGTTAATCATATAAATGTAACCTGAACACCAGACATAGTGATACACTCCTCTAGTCCCAGCACTCAGGAGGCTGAGGCAGGAGGATTGTCATGAGTGCAAGGCCAGCCTGGATGACATAGCAAACAACAACAAAAAGTAACCTGAGACCTGCTTTGGTCTGCCACTGTGGTACTTGCCTACCCTCATGCTTAAGGCTGAATTTCCTCTGTCTCTGTCTCTCTCTTTCACCTCTCGCTCATCTAGTGTTTTTGCAATACACTCTACCTATACCCTCTGTGACAATATGTTATCAGAAAGGGGAACCTGAGGGAGTTGCTTCCAGATTCTCGGTGTCCTCAGCAAAGAATTGAGCAGGGCACTCAGAAAGAGTAGTGAGAACAAGGTTTATTAAAAAGGAGCCGCAAGAGGGAGCGAGAAAGGCACGCTGCACGAGAGGGGAAGGGGTGTGAGGAGGGGAAGGTACTGGGTGTCCTAAAATCCTGGGATTAGCCAAGCGTGAAGGCACATACCTGTGATTTCAGAATATGGAAGGCTGAGGCAGGAGGATTGCTCTGAGTTTGAGGCCAGCCTGGGCTACATGGTGAGTTGAAGGCCAGCCTGAGGTACACAGGGAGATAGAGCAGACCCTTGACTTAGGAACTCAGTTCATTCACGGAGTCTGGTTGTAACTCAAGTTGGTTGTAAGTCAAGGGTGGTATACTGTGAGTAATTTACCAGAAACACCAATAATTTTCCTAGTGTATTCACCAAAAAGTTATAAAATGTGCCTAGTTTACCAGAAACAACAATTTCATACTGTACTCACCATTCAAATTGACATCTTTGGCTTGTAGGAAGGGAGGCTGACATGGAAGGCGGTTACTGTTTGGAAGCAGAGTCCCCTTCCAGAAGGACAGCAGGAATCTGGGCTCAGATGGATGCTTACATACACTTTTCTGGCATTGTGGAGCCTGTTTACAACTGCATAAACAGTTGGCATTCGCCTCGTGACTCAAGAATTGGATTGTAAGTTAAATCTCAGTTTCTGGTTGTGGTCCAAATTGTTCGTCTGTGATGTCAGTTGTAAATCGAGGGCTCGACAGCTGTCTCAAAAGCAAAAAACAAAATCCTGGGATTATTGAGTCAGGAGATTAGGGTTTGGCAACGCTGGCTGGGGAAGTAGGAGTGACCTGTTAATTATCAGATCCTAGAACACATCTGCAGAATAGTTCCCAAAGCCCTGCACCTGGACTTCCCAGAGCACGTTTTCAACAGGATCGCCTAGGCCTGACCTCAGCCTGAGGGATGAGGTCCCAGCACCACCTCTCATGGGTTTCCTAGAGATTTGGACAGCCCCAGCATTTGGGAGGCTGAGGCAGGAGGAGCTCGGTGAGTTCAAGGCCAGCCTGGGCTATAAAGTGAATTCAAGGCTATCCTGAATTGCATGGCAAGACTCCGTTTCAAAAGACAAAAAAGAAAAAAAATCAAAGTCTCTCTCTGACCATCTCCCAGTAACCTCTATCTCTGCCTCCCTTTGTGAGCACAGGGAGGATTTTTCCCTGAAGTTTACTGATCCTTGTTCGATCACCTACCTCAGGCCTATGCATGGTGTCTGAAATCTTTCATCACAGATATGAAGAACCTCTGGGCACTGGGGCTGGGGATTTAGCTCAGTGGCTTAAGTGCCTGCCTGGCAAGCATGAGGTCGTGAGTTCGATCCCCGGTACCCCCCGCCCCCAAAAAAGAACCTCCGGGCACACACCTATAATCTCATTTGTAGGTGTGTGTTGGCACACACCTATAATCTCAGCACTCGGGAGGCTGAGGCAGGAGGATTGCTGTGAGCCCGAGGCCAGCCTGGGCTACAAGTTAGTTCAAGTCAACCTGAACTGCATGGTGAAACTGTCTCAAAAAGACACACAGGGAAAAAAAAAAGATGTAAAGGATTAAGTGTTTCCAGCTCCTGGCAGTGTCAGGACCTCACTGGGTAAGAACCCGGCTTCCCAATAGCAAATCCACACTGGTAACAATGCCTCTGGGCTCTGAAGGCATTAAGGGTGACCCTGGATGTCCTGAAGAGTCATGCACTTGGTCTCAAGATGAAGGCATCTGCCCGTGACACTGTAGCCACACAGGGCTTGCTGGCCTGTCTTTTCCTGCCTGTGGCCAGCCACACAGTCTTAGAGAAAACTGCCTTCCTGGAGCTGACACTAGACAGTAGCCCTTGTCACCAGTGTCTGAAGATCAGTAAGGTGACGGATCCGTGTCAGTAAACCTGCTGAACTAGGCCTCATTCTCCCCAGCTCTGTACCCTCCCCAGATCTCCTGGTCATCTCTCCTGGAGTCTACTGCCCCCCACCCAGGCCCCTCTGTCATTTCTTCACAAAATATATCATTCTTTGTCTAAAAAAGCTTTAACTTTGCTGCTTTGGCCATTTCTTCAGATTTGCACTTTCTTGCGAGAATTCTCACATACAAATTAACACAACATGTTTGGTTTTCTCCCTCTTCATCTGTCTTGGTTCCTACCCCTGGCCAAAGACGGTCATCTCTGTCCACTACTGAGGTGACTGTCAGCCCCGCCTGCCTACTGAGCACATTGCTGGTGGGAGGGACCAGGGACGCAGGGCACCTGCCTCCGCCCGTGTCCAGGGAGCCAGGTCAGGCAGCAGGAAGCAGCAGGCTCATGGCCAGGCTTCGTGGACCTGGGTCTAGCTGTGTGACAAGTGGCCTTGCCTGAGCCTCAGCTTCTCATTCTACAAAATGGGCTGGCCGCAAGAGCTAAATTAAGACAGAGGTGAGGGGTTTGATGAATGATGCATGTGAGATTTCAGGAAGGTGCCTGGGATGGGAAGGATAGTGTTACTATTATTATTTCTGTATTCCCTGGGTAGAAAGGCTCAGAGAACCTCCACCATCACCTAAGCATAATCTAGGCAGCCCTCGACCACCGCACTGGCCCCCCCAGGAGACAACTGCTTCTCCTGGCAACCACGACCGTGAACACAACAATAGCAGCTCCTGCCACTGAGGCAGAGCAGTAAGAGGCAGTGGCGGGCTGGGGGTGAGAGCTGGGCCCTGCCCTCTGAGCTGTACCCTCTGAGCTACACAAGTTATTCATCTCAGTTTCTGCCCGAACTCAGGGTGGACCGTCACCTTTAGCCAGCAGTGACTTCCTGGCACAGCCTATAACTGTCATCTTGTGGCAGCCCGATGCTAAATCAATACATGGAAACATGACCCACGTACACTCAGACCTTCCCCACACATTTGATGCTCCATAAACTCATAAATTATGGAGCACCAAATGTTTGCCAGACAGCCTGGGATGTGACACGCAAGACATCTGCCTTCTTGGTGCTGGTGGTCTGCAGCATAAAACAGACAATAAATAATTAAAGATATAAATTAATGAAATGCCCAACACCCAACATTAGGGGAGGAAAGGTTTATTTAACTCACAGTTTGTAGAGGTTTCAGTCTATCACTGGCTGGTTCCAAGACAGGCTGGCGTGACAGAGGGGTAACACAGAGGAGAAACAGTTCATTGTGGTAGAAGGTAGCAAAGCAACAAGGGATGACCACAGTTCTTTCAATCCTTTCTATCTTACCCAAGCTACTCAGGGCAGGTAGCACTCTCACTCTTAACCCTCGTGCCCTTGATCCTGGCATTGCACCATGAATCACACACTCTAGATCCCCCTCTGAAAAGGCCCCACCTATGACTGCACAAGGCCTTGGGGGTCATCTAGACACAGCCGTAACAGGTGGTAAGCAGGGAGGGAGCAGACAAGGAGGGCTACAGTTTCACAGGGCAGTCAGGGAAGGCCGTGGCACCACCCTGAGCCCCCAAATTACTAAGCACCTGTTGGCCCATCAGCTCCATTTACTTACAGATGCCACTTGTAGAAGTTAAAGCTGGTGCCCATAATCACGTGTTCCCAATGCCAGCCGCCAAGTTATCCCGCCCTGCCAACTGCAGGCTGGCGGGGTCCGGTCCACTTGTCATGATGACCTCCAGATGGCCTCCGTGCCTTCTAATAATTATCATCATAACAATGCAGTCACTCCAGGCAATCTACCCAGGACCCCTTTCTTCCCATGTCATGGTCGCCATCCTGGTCCTGTGCCTGCTTGTTCCATGTGAACCCTGAAAGGGATTCCTCCCCACCTCTACTCTTTGGCTGCGGAGAAAATGCTATGGCTGATCTTTCTTCTGCTCAGTGCCCTCTGGGTGGTGTCCTCTACTCTGTGTAAAGGCTCATGAGCCCCACATGATCTGCCTGTCATCCTTCTGACCCAATGGCCTCTCCAACACTCCCATGCTCACCCTGTTTCTGCCACTCTTTGTTATTCTGTGACCACTTCAAACAAGTTCTCACCACAGGGCCTTTGCACTGGCAGCTTCCTCCTCAGGAACTCCCTTCTTCTGTCTCACCACGGCTCCTGCCCAGCCCTCTCCTGAGTCTTTGCTCAGAAGTCAGCTCAGCCAGGCTTCCCTTCATCACCACATTTAGTCTTGTCACCCAGTCTTCCTAGACCTGTCTAGAGCCCCAGGATGTGGCTACTGAGGACTGATCCAGCCTTCAGCTGCCTGCTTAGAGTATGGTGAGTGATAAAGACAAACAGAAAGGCAAAGAGAAATTTGCAGGTTCAGGGCCACTGGGAGACCAGTACTTCAGATTGGGCAAAGACAAAGACCTCTCCTGCTAGCCCTGGTTAGCCTGGTTTTATTTAGCACGGTTTCAGCAGTCAGGGGGGAGGGTTAGGACGATCCTGGAACAGCTGTGGTGGTCAAAGCAGGCCTGTAAAAAGGAACAAAGCATTCCCAAATAATAGAGAAAACGTTAAATAGACCTGTTTTTTCCGCTAAGCCAGACTCTTGCCTCTGCTATATTGTTTCAAAGAGTCACAGCGGCCTCAGCAAATGTTATCTTGCCCTGTGAGCCTCCACCAGGTCCCGGGCCCTTGAAACTCCTTTCTTATAGCTGTTGTCCCCTGCCTGCACAGACACATGTCCATCTTCCTGTCCACAGTGCCTGTGCCCCGGGAGGGCGGGTGACTCAGAAGCCTGCTGGAGCTCCGCCCTGTTACTTTCCTGAGGCTGCCGCGGGCAGTCAGCACCTGCCCAGTGGCTCAAAACACAGAACCGTGCTCTCCTGGGACTCGGGGCTGCGTCCAGAATCACTTTCTGCGCTGCCTGGCAGGGCTGCCTTCTCCTCCCGGGGGCGCTGCTGCCTGCTCCTCCCGGCGGCGGCGCTGGGAGAGGCCGTTCTTGCCTCTGCCGGCTTCTCTGCCCCGGCTCCTCAGGACTCTTGTGGTGGCAGCTACGGCCACCTGGACACCCGGGGTAGCCTCACTTCCGTTCCCCGAATTATGTCTGCAAAGCCCCTTTCCCCACGCAGCGACACATCCCCAGGGGCCGGGGCTACGGGCTGGTTTTAGTCTGTTCTGGCTGCGATCAAAAGATACATCAACCGCGTGACTTGCAAATAGCATGGACTCATTCTTCAGAGTTAGAAGAGGCGGAGTTCCGGATCTGGCACCGGCAGAGCCGGTATGTGGAGAGGACCTGCGTGCTGCTGGTAGACAGCCTTCCCACCGTGTCCTCTGCAGTGGGGAGGCTACCGAGCTCCCTTAAAAGGGCCCCGATCCCAACCAGCGCGGCTCTGGCCGATAGTTATGCGTGCTAACTGGGGTTCCAGAACAGACCCTTAGGAATGGGGACCTGGAATTGATTCTCTAATTGGTTACATTGAAAGACATCATCAAACCAGGAATGGTGGCACAGGCTCCTATTTCCAGTACACTGGGAGGCTGAGGAAGGAGGATGGCATGTTTGAACCCAGCCCGGACAACTTGGTGACTTAGAGTCTCTTGGTCAGGTGTCATGGTCCGTGTTTGCAATCCCAGCACTTGGGAGGCTGAGGCAGGAGGATCGATGAGTTCCAGGTCAGCCAGGGTTACAAAGTGAGTTTAAGGCCAACCTGAACTGCATAGAAAAAATTGTTTCAAAAGAGACGCACACACACACACACACACATATCCACACATACCCCTATAAAACCACAGTTGGTAAGAGTGTGAAAAGGTGGTGGACACTGTTGGTAGCATGGACAGTGCCACCCAAGCGTGGGTCAGTGTTGTCCCTGTTGGTTCCTCTTGCTCACTCTAACATCCAACAACAGTGTCCAGACGGAGCTAACAATAGATGAAGCTCAGGTGCAGAAAGAGGGGACCCCGGAATGTCTGTGACATCAGCTGCACCCACCAGCTGATCTCTGTGTTTTCTGTGACTCGCAATGGGAAGGCAGGGTTTGTGTGTGTGAGGTGCGGGATAGAGGTGTGTGCATGCACAGGAGTGTGAATGTCCTCCCCAGCGCCCCCGTGGGTCTCATAGGCTGATCACTAGTGTTTTTCAGCCTTCTTCCCCACCCCTCATGTCCCGCTGCACCCAGCGGATCCATAGTAAGCTGAGCAGGGGGCCTGAGTGCTTCGCCCCTCCAGGACTCCACTTCTCCAGAGACGCGTGGGGGGGCCTGGGGACCCAGCTGCCAAGAGCAAGCCCAGAGCAGCACGTGCTTCTGCCTCTAGCGCTCAGGTTCCTACCTCTATTGCCTCCGGTCAGACGCTCGGCACTGACCCATTCTCTACATCTCATTTCCTCCTGAACATAAGGAGATAGCTAGCAAGGTTTCAGGTACACAAAACAAACTTTTATTATGTCAGTAGCTCCTGACTTGGTCTGTTTTCTGTTGCTGTAATCAGAATCCCACAGACTGGGTCATTTATAAAGAACAGAGGTTTATTTTGCATTTCAGTTTGGAGGCTAAGAAGGCCCAGATTGTGGAACAGACAGCTTCTTGCTACCAGTGAGGACTTCATGCCACTTCTGGTCCTTGGAAGGTGGCAGGAAAAGCCTGTGAGTGACAGAACAGGAAGGGCAGCCTCACTTTATAACCCTCCTTCGTGGTACCTGCCCTAGTCCCATGAGAGAGATAATGACCTCCCTCAGGATGGCACTAATCCTATCACCATAAACCAGACACCCTCGCCAGGCTCCATCTGCCAAATTGAGAAATTCACCCATTTCCTGGTGGCCCCAAGAATATTCATCAGCAGCCCTGCTGGCAGCGTTACCCCAAGAGAACTTGGGGAATAGGGTTGCAAGTGTTGTCCTGTGCTTTGAAATTTACTGCATGAAGGAGAATTGTTACATACTGACCTTCAGAGACGTTTCTGTTACATTAAGATTGGAGACAAGGTCTGTTTAGAAATAACTCAAGAATAGCTTCTGTATATTTATTTCACATAAAAAAACCAACCTTTGTTGCTTCAGCCCCAAAGAGCGTGTTTATATAAGGTAAATGAATGCTGGTGGAGAGCTGCACTTTTTTTTTTTAAATGGGACATTAAAGTTCCAACACATCAACTTTGGGGGACCCACTCAAGTCACCGCAAAATATTAAATGATATTGACTTTTCCCTGTTAATAGTGATATATAATATAACATTACCTTTATTCTCAGTGCTGGAGCTGGAACGTTCCATCATTGAGCCACGCCTCCGGCTGTAAAGTTCTTTTTAACAGGGCATGTTGTCTTTAAAAGGATTAAGTCTAAAAAATATTTAAAGAAAAATATCAGGGAAACGACAGCTCAAGTAGTGTATGATTATGGCAAACAAACAAACAAACAAACAAAACAACCCTCCACCCTCGACTGACCCCTGAGCCACTGTGATTTGGGGACCCTGGCTGTGGAGGGGGGCAGTGCCCAGTTTGCCCGCTGTGGGTGTGACATTCTCCTTCCTCTTTCTGGGGCTCCTCCTCAGAGGCAGGGTGGCCGACGCCCAGCTATTCAAAGTGAAGGCTGAAGCTTGTCACCAAGCAGTGATGTTGTGCTGGAAGCCTTCTGAGGGATGACAGCAAGGATTCAAAATAGATTTTTCCAGAAATCTCTTCTAAAAAGAACCTGTAGGGGGCGCCTATATTCAGGGTTCTCAATGGCTGGGAAGGTGGGAGATGTGGGAGCTTTGGGTTAAACTGTGGAAAAGCAGAGACATAGGTTCAAATTCAGACTTCGACATTTACCTGCTGTGTGATGTTGGACAACTGCCTAACCTTCCTCGCCTCAGTTTCATTGTCTGTAGAATGGAAATAACTTAAGATGAAACCAATGAAAAATACTGTGAGAAATAAATGAGGTAAGGAATATAAACCACTTTGGATGCTTGAAGTCCATATACAAGATGAGACGGACAGGTTAGATGAGCACATGAGACCACAAATCTTGATTGGGGGACGCTGTAAGGACCAACCACCCCGACTCTTGCACAGTCTGGTGTGTGGGGCAGAGCTGGGCTACACTAAGAAGGACGACAGAATGCCACGTGTGACTCTCAGTGGAACCCAGATTTGGAAAGAGAAGAAAGACTGAAGGGAGGGAGAGAAGGAAAAAGAGAAGGGAGGGAAGGAGAGAAGCAAGAGGGGTACAAAAACCATAAAAGACGATCTCAGGACCACTAGGAAAGTCTGGGAGGGACACAGCTGTGGGAGTTCCTCTGGCCTTAGGGGGACAATGGCAGGGCAGTTGAGCCTGATTTTGGCCTGATTCCTGGGTGATGTGGCTTAGATTTTTAGGGCAAAGAGTCTTTGCTTCTGCAAGTTTACTTTTTCTTTTCTCTTCTTTTTTGGTTCTTGGACAGGGTCTTTCTTGCTATGTAGTTCAGGCTGGCCTTGAACTTGTGCCAATCCTCCTGACTCAGCCTCCTGATTACAGGTGTGCACCTTCATGCTTGCCTTGCAGTTTACTTTCAAATAGCTCAGAAAAAAGAGAGACAAACTTGGTATACTGTTATTATTTTAGTCTCTTTTTTTAAGGCAGGGTTTCACTATATTGTTCAGGCTGGCCTTGAACTCACTTTGTAGCCCAGGCTAACCTCAAACTTGCCGCGATCCACCTGCCTCAGCCTCCCAAGTGCTGGGATAACAGGTATGCACCACCACACCTATCTAAACTTGGTATATTATTAACAATTGTTAAATCTAGGCAGAGGTCATTGGTAACCTGTCTTTCTTTCTTTCTTTCTTTCTTTCTTTCTTTCTTTCTTTCTTTCTTTCTTTCTTTCTGTTGTGGTATTGGGGATCCAACTCACAACCTTGTATTTGCCAGGCAGGCACTTATGCTAAATTAAATCTCTGGCTGTGGTGGTATTTCTTATACTATTCTATTTTCTGCATTTTTTTTTCTTTTTGAGATAGGATCTTGCTATGCAGTTCAGGCTGGCCTTGAGCTAACTTTGTAGCCCAGGCTGGTCTTGAACTTGCAATGATCCTCCTGCCTCAGCCTCCTGAGTGCTGAGATTACAGGAGTGTGCCACCATGCCTGGCTCTTTCTGTATGCTTGAAACTTTTTATTTTGTATTATTTTAAAAAAGAATTGGGGCCAAACAAAAAACTGTATGTGCCATTATGAGGAGAGATTTGACTGACCAAAGGCAGGGCTGAAAATGCTTGGGGGTGAGGGGAGTCGGAGGACACCTGGGTCCTCTCCCCACAGGGTTAATGAGTAGGTTGTCCACCCCACATTGAGCCTTTGCTTGAAGAGCCCACTTCTCAGGACCTCGTGCTTGCCAGGGAGGTGCCGCACCGCTTGGCTACATCCCTGGCCCGCAGAGCCTGCTTTTGTCCAGGTACTGGACAGCTACGGTCTCAGGCAGTTCATTGATTTGGGGCTGAGATGTCCAGGTCTGTGGGAGGAGTGATGGGGAGCAGAGGAGAGCTTGATAAAGACCTGTGAGGTGCACGTGCCTGCTGGAAGCGGGGTTGCCAGGTTGGGAGGGGAGTGATGAAGGCATTTTGGGGCGAGACACTGTTCTCTTTCTTTCCTTGGTTACATGGGCATCTGCTCTACTCACTTGTGCTGTGCATTTATGTACTTTACTGCATGCACATTGGTGTGTGTGTGTGTGTGTGTGTGTGTGCACGCGTGTGTGAAATATTTCCTGTCTGTGGCAGAGATTGAGTGAAGACACAATCATATAGGAGGCACTAGGAATAAAATTTGTGTTTTGTATTGTTTTGTCTTTTGACAACAGATTTCCACGGTTCAGTTCAGGTTGGCCTTGAAATCACTTTATAGCCCAGGCTGGTTCTGGACTCACAGCCATCCTCCTGCCTCAGCCTCCTGAGTGCTGGGATTACAGGTGTGTGCTACCACACCCGGCTGGAAGCCCATTTTGAACAATGAGCTACATGTCCTGAAACAGATACGAACATGCTGGAGATGTCAAAGAGAAAACGGGACTGAAGTGCCTCTCACTGCTGCCACCACCAAGCAGTGACCACGTGTGACCTGCCTCTTCCCTCCCATAATGTTCTTTTTTTTCTTTTTAATATTTTTAAATTTTATTTTAAAAGGGAGTAAAATTAAACACAACAAAACAGAACAGAACAGGACATAAGAAAGCATAAATTTCAAAGCTAGACAACCAGAGATCTTCATTATCTGTCATATTGTCTCTTGTTTTCTTCCAAATGGTTGTCCTTATCTTTGCATATGGGGAGCTCATACTAAATAACATAGCCAATCTTTTCACTAGATGTGTAGTTAACTGGCTCACACTTGCTAAGGGGGGGTGACACAGGACAGGGGACAGGACGACAAGAGATGTTTGATTTTCAGCCCGAGTGCCGGCAGGCTCACAGCCACCCCCCAGAGAGGGGAGGAGTTCCTTGTTCTCCTGGCACCCAAAGTCAACTGCACTCTGCAGGTCCTGACGTGCCAGGGTCTCTCCTTCAGGCTGTTGAAAGTCTGCCACACTCTCAGCCACCCCCCAGAGAGGGGAGGAGCTCCTTGTTCTCCCAGTACCCCAAGTCAACCGCATGGTGCAGGTCCCGAGGCGCCAGGGTCTCTCCCCTGCAGGCCCCCCAAGGTCCACCATACTCACCTGCTATTTCTTTCTGATGAATTGACTATTCCATTTCCAAAGTTCTGAAATGGCCAACAGATCACAGAAAGAATTCTCTTTAGGCTCCTATTTGAAACCAGCAGCTACAGCGATCTGCTGGCCTTGCTTCAGGGCCACCCGTCTTATTTGAAAGCCCTTTCTGGGTTGAGTTTCCTTTCACTAGAGCCCAAAGCATCTTAGGTACAGTATTCTGTTTGGGTCTCCAGGTTACCCTTGGGCTTGGTGGTTCACTGGAAGGACTTGTGGGGCTCGGAAGTCGTTACACTCCCAGTCATGATCCTCTCCAGCGAAGTGAATTATGTGCTACACAGGGAGGTGGAGCAAGAGCAGCCAAGAGGAGAGGTGCAGAGGATGAAATGCAGAGAAACCAAGGGCGAGCCTCCAAAGTCCCCAAGGAGTCACCAAGGGTGCACTTCAGTCCTGCAGCCACCAGGCCCAATGGCACAAGCTCACCTGGACCTGCAAGTCAGTCACATGGGGCCTGACTGAAGAAGTAAGGCTCCACACCCCTGAAAGAAAGCAGATGGTCAACCACAAATGACATTGTTTGCACAAACTGGCCGTGCTAATCCATTTTCTATTACTAAAGTAGAAAAAGACACTTGGTCCTAGAGGACAGCTGCCCTCCATCCCGCCCTGCAGCATCCCTCAGTGGGCCCTTTGTTCTTTGGTAAATTTCTGTCCCCCGCCACCGTGATGTAACATCTTGTCCCTGTCTCCACTGTATGCAAAGAAGGTGGAATTCAGTGTCAGCCTCTTGGCCAACCATATAACCTCCAATTTATCTTAGTTATATGCAAAGGAGGTAAAATTCAGTGTAACTTTCTGTCCAATCAATTAGTGGCAAACATTCTGTTCTTGTACCTCCAACTTGGTTGTAAATCCTATAAAAACCCTGCTCCTGAGAGTTGGGGGCTTGGCTCTTTTGTGAAGGATCCCAGCCAAATAAATAATAAATGAATAAAACTCTACATCTGCCTCCAAAACCCCGGGTGCCACTCAATTGGTCTTGGTCTGCTGCAATGATTACTGGGAGCTGTAAACACCTTCTAGTCACAAGTTTCTTTTTTCTTTTTCTTTTTTTTGGTACCAGGGATCAAACTCATGACCTCGCACTTGCAAAGCAAGTCCTGAGCTAAGTCCTTGGCCCTGTAAACACCTTCTAAGAGCTGTAAACACTTTTTTTAAATAATTTTATTTAAAGAGGAAAAAACAAAACAAAATAAAACAGAATAAAGGGTAGCAACCATACAGTATTCCAAGGAAAAAAGGAAAAGTACAACAATAAAACCTAAGAAATTATTACTTGACAAATTACATACTGACTTCTTGGAAATAGTTGTTCAAATTACAAAGTTAAAGCATGTAAAGTAGACATTCAAACAGTGAGACTGTTAACAGTTCTGCTCCAC
>PVJX010019860.1:0-34215 GCA_004027295.1 Dolichotis patagonum
CAGGCTTTTGACAATGGACATGCTTCAGGACATGTTTTCTGCCCTGAATGAGAAACTAATCACAATGTCAAGGTTAGTTAAAATAAGACAAGGGTGTAATATATCCAGGCTTGTGGTTATAAAAAACAGTTCTCATAAGAGTAGAAGATGAAAGAAAAAGTGGATTTAAAATACAAACTAAAGAAAGAATATAATTTTCCAACTGGACCTAAAGAATGAAAATGACCACAAGTTCTAGATAGTGCAAAATACTCATATTGCTGGCATTGACAGCTGGAAGGAGTCTCTAAGAAGTAAACGGGTTGGTGATGAATATTTATATTTATCAGCCATGATTTGGTTGCTGTGTCACTACTTGAATTGATGGGAAGATTTTGGCACTATTGTATTTCTTTTAAAAGGAAAGAAGTTATTAGAATGGAAAGAGGATTAGAAACTTATATAACACTGGAAAAAAATTACTCTTTATCCCTGAACATCAATCTTTTCAGCCATGTGGCATCCTATCTTCACTTCACAGAAGGGCTACAAAGATCAAAACAACTCATCTACAGAGGTAGAAAATGGAATATTTTCATTATTTGTAGGACACTACTCGCAGAATGAAGCACCCTATTTCTACAACCACTAAATAGTACTCTTGACAATAGCATGGGTTTATATTTCAGCTCTGACCCTTATTTTAAGTTTGGTCTAATCAAGTTATTCAAGATTGCTTTGTAAAATGTAATCCATAGTACTATCTGACTCATAAGACTGTACTAAAGTTTATGACATAATAAATAAATGTAAAATGCTTATGAAAGTGCATCCTCCTTAGTAAGTCTACCAGTGAGCCACATAGTCAATAAACCTCATCATTATTATTAATACTATTGTTAACTCAATAGCTTTTATTTTTTAGCCATTTAATGATGTTATTAAGATCCTCATTGCCATAGAAATTTTTCTAACTTAATATATAAAAAAATTAACACCTCAATTTTTGCAAATATTTTCGTATTGAAATATATTCATGATTATTCTCCAAATAAAACAATTCATTGCTTAAGGTACTTGTGGTTTGTAATTGTGCAAATAGAAAATGTTGATAATTTTCGTTATATGTACATTCAAAACATACAGAACTCACTTTTTGTGGAACAGTGAAATTCATTATCTAATTGTTTAAAGTGATTCTTTTACTGCACAGTAAACAAAAGAACAGCCTGGTGTGTCACAAATTTGATTTAAAGACACAATGACTTTTAGTGTTTTTCCTTCGTTTTCAGTGAGTGTGTTGAATGACCCTATGGGGAAAGCATTTTCCATGACAAATATTTATTACAATGAAAAAAAGCTGAGATGAGAAAATGTTTTAAAATGTTACCACATGAATATTATTTCAGTGCATATATTTCTAGAGTAATGGCATTTGCCATCTGGCATTCTTGCAAATAGTTCTTCTTTCTTCACACACTGTACGTCTTTTCGCCTGTCTTTCCCAGTTTGTGTCTATTCATAATTAATCTCCAGGTTCACGTAACAGACCTTTCCTGCATGTTCTCTTAGCTGAGGAAACAAGTACTCAAGAGGGTAACATCATAGACAGCGAACAAAGGCTTCGCATTCCACTCCCTGTTAGTGCTGATGTGATTCTCAGGAGCCAAGCTTCTTAGCAACGAAAAGAAGGATTTACAACCCTCCAGCCTTCTCAGATACCAAAGCTCTTGAAGGCTTTCAAGGGGTGACCTTCTTAGCAAAGGGCTGGATTCTTTTAATGCACTCCCTTTCAAAAGGTAGCATACCTGTTTTTCCAGTGTGATGTGGATGCTATTAAAAGGGAGTTACCATGGATACGGACCTCAGTGGGAATGAGGCAGGACTGTCCTCTTTTCAGACTCATTGTTGCTCCAAATATTCCTAAAACCTAGATCATGTCTCCTTTCATTCACCTTTCTGTGACTTGATTCTTATTCATGAAGCATTGTCAGTGGTAAATAATTCATGCTTTTTAAATGTGTAGGTTCAAGTGCCAAAATATTTCTATGAGATATTATAACACTTGTGTGGAGACATGGTCTGTTCATAACCTGGAGTTCATTGAATACGTATTTTGTTATGGCTCATTCATATATGACTCCAGAGAATACACGTGAATAAGAAACGTTATCCAATTCCTTTAAGTAATACAAAATTTGTCAAATTTAAAATGTTCTTTAAATAATGTGAACCTGAGCTTATATCAAAACAGCACTAAACGTTCTCATTTCTCGTCTCCAGTTTCGTGGATGAGTTACGTCTAAGTATGCATAAAGCCATATAATCATATACTTGGGGTATGTTATAATAAAATACATGAAATTATCTTTGTCAAGATCTAAATTAATTAATCTGTTGAGTTTACTAGTTGCCCAACAATGTTTTTCACTGGGGCTTCTATAATAAAAAGGATATTAGAATTCATGAGAGAATCACAGTACCTATCTCTTTTTCATGGAGACACAAGATACTACCAGATAATGTCCTTGGTCTTGAAAAAAAAGCTATTAAATATCCGAGACATTTGTCATTAATCAATATGCTACCCCTCACCTAGAATGAGGAGAAGAAATTTCCAAAATGAAGATAGAATTAGCAAAATAAGTAACTGATTGTTTTCAGATAGGAGCAACTTTTCAACACAGACAAATTTCCAAATTAAGGTTAGCAGCATCAATGAATGAGTAACCCATCAAAAGACAAGGGAAAAAGTCACCTTCATCTCGAAGGTATTGTGTATAAATTTGTCAGATATTCATGTAAGTTCCCTGGATTTTAAGGAAATTTAATATACAAGTAGTTAATGAGTTTTTCATCTCCTTATACTGGCTTCTGGTCAGAAAAAAGGTATGATTACACACATTTTGCCATGTAATTATAAGATTTTAATTAATTAATAAGTGGGAATCATTTGTTAATTATAAATTTAAAGTCAAGTTGTAAAATAAAGTTTTTTCCCCAGTAATCTAAATTTTTAAGTTTAACATGTCAAATTACTGTGTTTTACTTAGTGTTTAAGAAAACTCAAAGAATTAAAGTATCTATCATTTATTTTCCCTTGATTATTAATATTACATTATTAAATATTTAATAATATACTTTAAATTACTTGTGAATTGTTGACAACAAGCAACAAATAATTATTATATCAAAATCTGAAATTGGAAGCAAGTCATCTTCAGAGTCAAATCTTTATATAAATACTTTTAAGCAATTAGTTTCCAAATACCTTTTTAAAAACATATTAATACATACCTTATCTACTGCTGTTATTTTTATCTTCTTTGGAAAAGAAGTGAGAAAGAATATTAATTATCTTCTTAAACATTTATTTACATTTCAGTCAAAAAATTCAAAGGAAGGGAAATGTGGGGGAAAAACTTTCACAGAAATTCATAAAAGCTGCAAGCATCACAAACAAGTTTTAAGGCCAATGAGCAGTTTATTTGATTTATTGCTTATATTTGTTCACATAAAGAAAGTTATAAGGTATTCTACAAAAGACGATAAAAGTGAAGGTTGTTGGTACAAACTGCTATTGTTGTAAACTTGCTAAACGAGGGATGTGACCCAGGAATAAAGATGTTATTTTATCTTTTCTGTCACCTGCATCTTTCCTTTGAGTCATCCCTGAGTATTTTCCTTTGTTTTATTTCCCATCCTTGTTGTGAAGGGATGCTTATTGTTTAGTAAGCAGGATTAGAGTAGTTGAGGTTTATAGAGTCAATGGCTAACAAACAATAAGGTCAATGTCTGTCCCATCCTGGAAAAATTGAGGTTAGAGCAGGTGAAATTATCATTCTATTTTGTTTTTATGGCTCTAATAGAAAGCCAGTGAGTCTCTGACCTCTGCTGCCAGTCATGTCTTACTCTAATAGCAATGTGTAACCTTTGACACTCAATTAAAACAGGAAATAATGCAAAGAATGGGTTGAGATGCATGTTTGGCCAATGCAAGCCTTTGAAATAAATTCCAAGGGGCTTTCCAGGAAGTCATAACCCTTCTTCACTTGGCATGCAAGCATTGAAGTTACAGTCAGTAAAATTAAAAAAAAAAAATTAGAGACAAACAAAATCATCTGTTTTATTTATTTTCTTTCTGACCCTAAGGCCTGTGTATTAGGGGACCCAAAAACACAACCATTCACTGTATTTGTTGTGGTTCCTAAGGGTGGAGGTGTTGGTACTAACTGGCTATGAAGAATGGGATGAACATAGAAAGTTTTTGACTTGACTAGACAGATTGTTATTTGATATGAATTTATTTTATAAATAAGAGATCTAGAAAGATTTTCCTGTCTTCAGATGGAGATTTTGAGAAGAGTTTGATATGTGAATGTCAGTACCGATACTAAGATTTGCCATCAGTTGGAAAAGTAATCATGCCAGAGACAAAAAGCTGCACTACAATTCTGATGTATTCTCCAAAGTGACAATTTGCTCCTCACACATGTTCAAAATGCTATTTCATATTTTATCTAGGAAATGACAAAAATTTTGAGAAAACAACATATGAGAATGAAATCTCATGACTCTGGTCTTGATTAGGTCCAGACACAAATTCCAATTTTCTTTCTCATTAAAAATATACACATTAATAAATTAAATGGTCTTTTATTAATAACTTTCAATTAATTAAGAAAACATATAATTTCCTGTGTTGCATTTCTTCTGAATTTTTTTTACTAAATTACATGATTGCCACTTGATACTTAATTATTCCATGACTAGCACAGAAGAGCCATAAACTCATCTATATTAATATATTATATTACTTTCTCTATTGAAAACTTTTACTTCATCCTGTATGGTATATTTATTCCAGCTCTAGAGACATAGCCATCAGGTAACCTTTCATATAAAGTAGCCCTGTGTTTTAATTTTAGGTAAAGTAATTTAGAGAGATTTGAGTCTATACACAACACACAAACAATGAACACATACACACAAGCACACATTGCATGAATATTGGAAATATAGACATAAAATACACATAGCAGTAATCTTAGTGATAGATGGTGGGAATATGATATCTGATTATTTTTGACTTTCAAAATTTTACCATTATTGATTTTGTAATAGCATAAGACATTAATGTTTGCAAATACCTTTTATAAAAATACAAATTAGATTATTAGTATCTTATATAACAGCTTCTAAAATATTAGATTAACACCATTTCTATCTCCCACACCCACAATGCATTAATTTCTATATGCATATATTTATAAATATTTATGTTTTGCATCTTAGTGAAAGCTAGTCTCATTTAGAATAAAAGTCGACCATGTTATTTTTAATTCTATGCACATAGTATTTATTAGAAATAATCTGAGATTGTGAGTGACATTATGTGTATTTACCTTTTAACATTTGTAGCATTAACTTTGGGGAATCAGCTGGACTTGGTGTTTCTTGAGAGAATAACTCAGATAATTTTCTTTATTGTGTTAATGGAATGAAGCTTCTCATTTACTCTGGAGTCAGTTTTGGTAAACTATGATTCCTTAATAAAAATCATCCATTAATTGCACAGTTTAATTAATGTTTTCATTAGTTATTTCCTCAGCTACTGAATATTTTGTGCATTTGTGTATTCTACATTGCTTATTTGATTAAATTATTCCTAATTGCCCCGTTCTGTCTCTTTTAATAAAACTATTCTTAGTAGGATTTGAGTTTTCTAGTTTCAATTCTATTTTATATCTTCAAAAAGTTACTTATTATTTTTACTTTTCAGAGTACAAAGCTCATTGTATGTATAGATGTAAGATCCACTTTGTTACTTACTTTGTTTAGGTCTTGAATATTCTGCTTTTGTGACTATGTGATCTATCTCTAGCAGAGAGAGAGGATGAAAGCCTCCTATTATTTTTGTCTTCTTGCCCAGTTGGCCTCGTCTCTCTCATTCTTTCTGCTCTGTGACAGCTTCTGCTCCGCTGCCTGGTGGATAAATATTCATAACCGTCATGTCATCCTTGTAAGTCACAGGCTTTAGGTTTATAAACTTCCTTCTTTTGTTTAACACCTCTGTGCCTGCGTTCTACTTTGTTATCAGTGCCGTAACCTCCCTCTGTTTTCACCTGCCTATCATATTTTTGATCTTCAGCTTTTTTGAATGACCTTGCACATGTCTCTTGTAAACAGTGGAGATGTGGATTTTGCTTTGCAAGCAATATGAAGATTTTTTTCATGAGCCACTCAATCTCATTTCAATGTTTTGATGTAACAATTTTGTCAGTTCTGTCATGTTATTTTATGTTATGTTTATTGCATAAGAGATCTTTCAGAATGAGACAATTGTCAGTATTTTCATTTTTCCTTTGACATTCTAATATGTAGGATACTTTACAGTTGTGATATCCCACCATATTGTTAAAATTTATTTTAATACAATTATATAATGGTCTTGGCTACTATTTTGGACAGATTGTTTTCTTGCAGACTTCTTAACAATAAATTAGATTATATTATTGTCCTCCCATTTTTCTCTTCTTCTAGTAAAGTGACATTATATTTTGAGTTCCTTTGTCATCATAACATGCTAAACAGATATTTTTCACTTCTCCCAGTATTCTCTTCTTTCCTTCTGGTTCAAATAACTTTCTTGAAAATAACTTGATACTGATGATTATGGATCAGTTCTCTTTGGTGCAGAATGTGTTCTTCAAATATATGGATCTAGGCCTTCATTTACATCAAGTACATTTTTTCAATTATAATTATAATTATTTTCTGGCTTGCAATTATATGTTTATTGGATCAGCTTTGCATATTTATAATATTTAACAGCTAATCCTATGGTCCATTTGTGTCTTGTTTTATTTCAGTTTTCATTTTTTTATCTCTTTGAATTCATACTCTATACTTTACTATGATTTCTGATTGTTAGTTCTTAGCCTTTAATAAATTAATCATTATTTACAATCAATTTTGTTTTATTTCAATTACTATTTCTAATTTACATACACTTTTGTAAGTATCTTGACCACTTTTTCTTAGAATTTCCATTTCTTGATTTTTTGCATAGCTAGAAGTATATCAGCAAAATGTTTTCTTAACATTGGCATGATGTATTTATCTGATTTATTTCTGTTTTTCCTTGTGAGTTTACATATTATCTCATTCTTTACAGAACATAATAAAGAAAAAGCAAAATAACACATATCTCTTGACTCAACCATAAAACCTGTATTACAGCTTGTGAGGTGTGGTGATAATTTTTGTTGTGAATGTGCCTGAAGTGTATATCTGTGGGAGTGTTCTAGAGATGATTGGCATCTAGGTCAGCAAACTGAAGGGCAAGGCCCTTTCTAACATGGGTTGTCCCGTCTTATAGCTTGCAGCCTGATGGGATGGAAGGAGAAGGAGGAAGTTGTTCTGTACTTAAACTTCCATGTTTGAGCAGATGCATCTTTTGCTGCTGCCATAACCTGTGACCAGCAGACTCCAGCTTCCTCAGTCTTTAAACATTTGTAGACTCACAAAAGTGACATTGCAGGGAGCTTCTAGGCATTCGGTCTTAATTTTTGCTACCCCTTTGATCAACTTTGTTCAGAGGCATGTAAAGAATTGAAAAAAATAAGACTCCCCCCAATTCAAAAACCCAACACCAAAATGGGCATCTGACGTGAATACGCACTTCTCAGCTGAAGAAATACAAATGGCAAATAAATATATGAAAAAATATTCAATTTTATTAATCAATTTAGAGGTGCCAACTAAAACAACAGTGAGATTCCATCTCACCCCGGGAAGAATGGCTGTTATTAATAAATCAGCCAATAACAAATGCTGGTGGGACTGTGAAGAAAAAGGAAAACTTCTCCATTCTTGGTGAAAGTGTAGACTTATGCAACCCCTGTGGAAATTAATATGAAGATTGCCCAGAAAGTTAAGATTAGAGGTTCCATTCGACCTTGCTATTTCCCTTCTGGGTATTTTCACAGAATAATTAAAAACATCATACCTCAGATATGTATGTGCATTCATGTTTATAGCAGCAAAATTTGTAGTAGCTCAATCTTGGAAATAACCAAAATGCCCTTCAACAAAGGAATGGATAAAAAAAGATGTGGTCTTCTTCTAAAATGAAGTACTACTCAGTCATAAAGAAGGATGACCTTGAAACTTTTATAGGTAAATGAATGCTGCTCAAGACCGTACTCATAAGTGAAGTTGATCAGACTCACATGTAAACATCAGATTGCCTCCGTGCTGTAAGAAACGGAAAGAGTAAGGACTAAAATGTACAACAGAGCTTGTGAAAGGGAAAGGAATTGTTCAAAAGGGAAAAGGATCTAGGAAGGGGGAGAAGATGCACAGAAAAAGGAAAAACAAAGCAAGTCAGTTATACTATTAGTGTCTCTTAGCTCATTGAAAAGGAAGGTTTGTGCTAATATTGACTAGAGAAATTTTAATGCCTGTATCTTGTGCTCTGAATAACTATTTTAATACGCAATGTATTATTTTGTTATGAAAGTTTGTTTTGCCTTTTTTCCATACAAAATTTAAGAGTTAAAAAAAAAAAAGAAGTGCTCCGAGGCTGCCAGCCATTTGCATCGAGTGCTGTCGGCTTCTCGGGCTCTTTAGCGAGCAGGCGGCCAAGTGCCCGCCCACCGGGGAGCGAAGGCTGTCTAGTAAGACCGCTTTTAAAATTATGCACACATTTTTATTGAGTCTCTTTCTCTAGAGATTCCTCCTACAAAGTGAGTTTTAAAAATTAACCTTAACAAGAGTAAGTTAGCATATTTTCAAATGAATTACGCTATTGAAACAGGTGAGCTGATATAGTCATCTTAACTTTCCAAATTCAGCTTCATCTCATCAAGCGATGACTATGATCGCGCGAAGTGGCCCTGGAGAAAGACAAAAGAGATGCAGGAAGAGCAGTGCGCAGACCCAGGCTAAGCAGCAGCTTCTAGAATGGCATAGGATGGAAGCTCTGATGAACAGAGACCCACAGGGGCCAACGGCATTTTCCAAAAAACATATGCGTAGTGTTTCTTATAAAACTTTTATAAGCAATAGATTGTCAGTCTTCCAAAATCTGTTAACGCGCTGATCAATTGAATTACATAATTATGTATGAACACACTACTAGGTATGAAGAGGCTGGATGATTATTAAGACCAAAATATGAATGTACGACATTAAACTGATAATTTTATTTTCTTTTTAGTAGAAAGACTTGGAAGCAGAATTCAGCTTGTTCTTCAGGCATTTTTTTTTTTTTTTTGCACTGGGGATCGAACTCACAACCTTGCATTTGTGTTCTTCAGGCTTGAATATTGATTTTTTTCTTGACAGAAAAACAAATGATAGATGCAAAAGAAAATAGACATGGTGTTCCTAAGAAATTTAACCACAAATATTAGTAAGACTTCAGAGCTATAGGAAATATATAACCACAGAATCCCGCTCTCATAGTTCACAAATGGGAAAGTGAAACTCAGAAAGTTAAGGAGATTTGCTCAGTTGTACGAGATGCTAATAGATTTACATCTGAAATTGTTAGGCTTTTCCTATAAAATCCTGAAGTTGTGGATCTCTCAGTTACTTTAAAGGCCTCAAAAGTCTCACCCCTCTATTTTCAATGCAGTGCAAAAATTAGACTCTTGAGACTGACAATAAAACCTCTCGGGAAAATTTAACCCTTCCTAATCAGTGCGCATGAACATGTGAATGACGCTCCCACCTCCAACAAAATTCTCTTATATAATTAACAAAATAAAATCGTTTCTCCAAATGCACTTGCTTCTGAAAGGTCAAATATTTTGCATAAAATTGTAAAGATAGTAAAGATAGAAAAAGAAAATAAAAAGTGTAATATAGCATGCAAAAGTTTGGTAAGAATTTTAATATAAATATCATTTTAAAATAGGAAAAGCCTGTCAGTCAAAAGCCACTGGAAAGGAATTTTGATTTACACTTAGTTTATGTGTTATCAAGTACACAGTCAGAAATAAGGACGGGAACAACTTAACTATTAAGTTAAGCTAATGTTTGTACTTCAGCTATTATCAAAAATAGCAATTTTAAATCACTGAACTCACATATTTCTGAGTTACCATGGAAAAGGGGTAATTGACCCTGATTTTCTTGGTTCTTATACACCTTTCATAACTGAGTACCTTGTTAAGTTGAATTTGACTCTTAAATTACTTCCCATTTTTACCATAAGAGTTTCCAAACACATTTTGAAATCCTTATAACTACACTGACATAAAATCATATGTATTGTACTATTTGGGAATGAGAAATGTAAGAACATTATCAAAGTTAATTTGAAATTTATGAATTTTTTTTTTTTTGTACTGGGGATCGAACTCATGACCTTGCACTTGCCAGGCAGGCGTTTAAGCCACTGAGCTAAATCCCTGGCCCTGAAATTTATGATTTTGAAATGCAAACCATAAAAAGATGTGAATCCATTTGCCTGAGTGAATTAAAGTAAAATGGTTTATTTTTATCATTAGCTTCCACACAGTTTAAATTTCTTGCAACAAACACAATTTTTTATCCACACATGCATCAAACACAATAGCACTTTGGAAAATTATCTGATACACCTCTACAGCATACCAAACCCCTGGACAACAGAAAAATAAAGTTATGGAATGTTACACAACTTCAATGGTGGTATCACTACTGGAAATCAGCTCCTAGAGTTCCAATTGTCTACTTTTCACTAAAGAATAATTCATTTCCAATAAATGGCTTCTATGTTCTTTTTTATGATTATCTTGAATTAAGTCCATCTTTCAACCTGAGAACCACCTTCAATAACTTTTCACAAAAATTACTCTGCTTTACTTCAGGTACGTAAGAGATAGAAGCACTTTGGTAAGGACCTGAGGAAAGAGCACAAAGCCTTATGAAGCATCAAGGACACTTGTTCCCATAGTCACTTTACAGGCTATGATACTGTGATGGCTTTTTTTGTGGTTGTCATTCTAAGGGCTGCCAGAACTTCATAAGAAGAAACATGGAGAAGAAATCAGCATCTGTCCCTAGGAATGCTGAAGAAAGACTTTAATGGAAAGGTCATGGTGGATGTCTTATCAAGTATTTAGACAGGGGAAGCAGTTTGCAAGCAGGCAACCTGATTTGGGAGTTCTAGCACTTTATCCTCCCACTCAGTACCATGACTGCTCAAAATTAAATCACAGTAAAGGTAAATGTAATGTGTGAAGTTGTCTTGGAGCCATTGGAATCAGGTAGGAGGTGCACATCATTGTGGGAAATCACAGGAGAGTGTGATAACTGAAAAGCTCAATTTGTCAAATGGCTCCTTCTGTCAAAGAGAGACCTAAAACATTTCCATGAGCTTGAGATCAAGATCCTGAATAAGTACTAGAAACTACTACTTTATTTGTGAACAAAGAATGAATTCTGATTTATGAGGAGGCAAACTAAGACTGCTTCAACTTACGTATTCCTCAGCATATTTCTTCAGAAATAAAGTTAAATGTTTCATTGTTTTATTTTCCCTGAATCCTCATTCCTCATTCCTCTGTGCACAATTTTCAGTTTTGTTAACAAAAACTGAAATAATGTTTTGTATTTATTTAGTACTATTTGTCCAAAACTTCATAACATGATAGATAGGAATAGATTAATTTATTATATTTATTTATATTTGCAATATGTTGTTTATAAAGGATTGTTTTTTCCTTGTATTTATTTTGTATTTGTGTAATGCTATGCATACAATAAGCTAAGGGCCAGGAATTCAGCTCAATAGTGCAGCTCTGTGTGGTAAGCATGAGGTCCTGAGTTCGATTCTTGGTAACCCCCCAAAAGTACAGTAAGTTAAATAGGGCTGGAAAAACCATATAGACAATTTAGCTGTAATAATTTTTAAAAATACTGCATTTTTCATCATTATGGCCATCAAGCCCAGGTGTTGACCAAGTTCTTTCGCTGAAAATGCTACAGCAGAAGTTAAAAGTTACTCTACCTCCCTGAATTTGAGAAATCATCTTACATGTCTTACTATGACACTTTTCCTTGAAACATTCTTTTGGTTTGAGCAAATGTAAATGCAAATCTGTTAACAATTACATTGAATTTCTCATATATATTAACACAGGACTTTGAGTCAAAATAAGCCTTCACTGCCGCTCTCCACTGGTAAAGGACAGGCAATTACTAAATCATAAGCTAAATCTAGTAGTCCTCCGAATGAACAATGGACTTTCAAATAATGGTCAAGTACAGGTGAGTCACTTAAAAGCTAAACATTTTCATAAATATTTAGTAAAATGTTCAAAAACACTGCAAATTAGATGAAATCTGAATGTATAAGCTAGTGCAAAGATTTGAGGACTCTTCTCAGAATAGATGATAGGGACAAAGTGGTTAAAAATCCAGCTGATTTCTTAAGAACATTAAGATTATGATCGAGAACTCAAAAATACTTGTAACTGGACTGCTGACAGTGAAATCTTGAACAGAACAATTTCAGTGAACTTCCTTCAATTAAAGTAGCATGTTCTCTCCATCACTGATGTTTCAGTGGCATCTGAAGCAGCCTCGCTCAAGATGAAATTCTTCAGAAAGCTTTTTTCTTCCCAGAGACGGCCATCACTGAGATGGAAACTAGGCTTTGGTGCAGGTAGCATCTGGTTTCTGAATCAGATGCCCATGTTCAGCCTGACTAGGTAAGCCTTATTGTTTCCCATTTTCTTCTAATGCTGAACGTTGAACCCAGCGCCTCATCCATAGTAGGAGAGTAATCTACCTCTGAACATTTCCACTGCATTTGTTTGCTTTTTAAAAACAAGATCTCACTAAATTGCTCAATTGGCCTTATCTTTGGAATTCTCTTGCTTCAGACTCCTGGGTAGTTTAAGATGACAGGCATGTACCACTATATTCCACTGTTTTTCTTGTGTGCTGTTTATCATTTTAGATTCCTGCATTTCCAGTTTGAGGGAAAAAAAGCTTCAAGGCTTCAATAGGAATTCAAAAAATGCAATTCACTTATTCAGTCACTTATTTTCTCAATAGCTACAAAAGCATGTATTGAACGCCTACTATACATCAGACATGTTTCTGTGTGCCGAAGATGTATTGAAAAAGAGCAACGCAAGCCTTCAAAAATATTTTGTGGAAAAGACAAAGCTGGTAAATCTATACAATAGACTGCAACAAGAACAGTGTGCCGATGCTGAGCCCCACAGGAAAGAGTGGGAGGGGAAAGATGCTCCAAGGAGGCCGGCATCCTGGCAGGAGTCGGAAGGTGACCTGTGACAAGCTGATGCCACACTCATTTAGAATTTACATTGCTACACAGAGGAGTTCATTCATGAAGAACACTGGAGCATTTTGAAAACATTAAACTCTATATTACTTTATATTACAAATGAGTGTTTTCTTTACACTCTCCGTGTTTGCTGCTTGTGCTTTTACTTCAGCATAGATTTAATTCTGGATAAAAATTGTTGCTTCTGAGCTCCCAGTAATCACTGTGCAGAAAGATGACTCTTCCTGAGAAGGAAATTATCTAATAATTTTTAAATTCTGATATCTCTAATCTTAACAAAAATCCCCTCATGATATACCTAAAAGTTTATCTCACTGCTTTGTGTTGGAATTATAATATGAAATATTACAGATATGGGGAAGGGAACCAAACAGTGATGCTAGGGATATTTTTCCAGATGGCAGAAGCAAAAGATTGGACAACTGAGATTTTTAGATGTCTAAAATGAACTTAGATTTTTGCCTACTACTCTCTATTCCTTTGTATTTTCTCTCTTTTTCCTTTAACTTCTGATTGTCCTGTTTCCCCCAAGCTCACAATATTCTTTCCCCTTATTCTTTTCATCTATTACCCCTTTCTCAGATCTTTTATCTTTCAACGTAATTAGATGGTGAGTTCTTTTCATCACCGCAGATCTTATTTTTATCTTTCTTACCAGCATGGTAGGACATTTGTTATTTTATATGAGGCAGTAGCAATGTACATTCATTTGTACTTAGGGGACAGAATTGCTCCTGTCCTTAGCATTTGTTGGCAAAGGTCTCTCATTAATAATTCTGACTTTACTTGATACTAGTAAGCAGTGCGCAGTGACATTTCAAACATACTCAGACTGTACAGAGATTGTTATTAAAAACAATCTCCTCATTCATTCTATTTTTTTAGAAAAGAATACAACTGAAAAGTTTGTCTTTCTTCTTTTAATGAGCAAAAATGTTTGATATAATTCAAATAACATGTTTAAAAATATTTGAAATATTTTATACATTGTAGTGCTCTTAATTTTCAAAGCTCCTATAATCTTTTTTCTTTATTTTAAAATGACAAAAATAAAAAACAATGATGCAGTGCTTCAAAACAAAATCACAGGAATAATACTTAGCAATGGTTAATATATTACATATTGTTAACTTCAAAGTAGTTAGAAATCTTTTAAAGATTAAAAAAATCACTAATAATATTAAATATAGTGGCAGACTTTCGGCGGCCTGCAGGAGAGAGACCCTGGCGCATCGGGACCTGCACAATGCGGTTGATTCGGGGAGAACAAGGAGCTCCTCCCCTCTCTGGCGGGCAGCTGAGAGTGTGGCCGACTTTTGGAAGCCTGAAGGAGAGAGACCCTGGTGCACTGGGACCTGCACAGTGCAGTTGACTTGGGGTGCTTGGAGAACCAGGAACTCCCCCCCTCTCTGGGGGCAGCTGAGAGTGTGGCAGACTTCCGGAAGCCTGAAGGAGAGAGACCCTGGTGCATTGGGACCTGCACCATGCGGTTGACTGGGTGCCAGGAGAACAAGGAGCTCCACCCCTCTCTGGGAGTGACTGTGATCCTGCCTGCGTGTGGGCTGAGAATCAGACATCTCATGTGTCTTGTTCCCCCCCTGCTTAGCAAGTGGGAGCCAGTGAACTACACATCTTGTGAAAAGATTGACTATGTTATTTAGTATGAGCTTTCCATATGCAAAGATAAGGACAACCATTTGGAAGAAAACAAGAGACAATATGACAGGTAGTGAAGATCTCTGGTTGTCTAGCTTTGAAATTTATGCTTTCTTATGTCCTGTTCTGTTCTGTTTTGTTGTGTTTAATTTTACTCCCTTTTAAAATAAAATAATATTTAAAAAAATATATAGTATCTAATAATACTTCTTTAACATATCTAGTATAATGCAATAATACTAAGATAGTGGTTTGGTGGTTAGTTGTCACACTTCATGAGACAGCATGTGTCCTATGATTTGCAACAGTGTTACCCACTAGATTCCTAACTTTGGGTGAAGTGTTAATTTCACTTTTTCTTATTTAAGAATATGGATAATCATACTTCCCTCATAGACAATTTGTTTTACAGCTTTTGTAATGAATAAGCTCACACAAAGGCAACCTGGAGGATGAACACAGTTAATTGGGGGCTAACTCAGTGTGTGCGCCTTGCAGACAGGATTACACACATCTTTATTTTATATTTTCTACCTTGGATTTCTTTTTTTTTTTTTTGTACTAAGAATTGAACCCAATTCTCGTGCATGTGAGACAAGTGCTCTGTTACTGAGTGACATCCTCTGCAAGAAGCACCTTCCTAAGGGTATAAAGTTAGGCAACACCTAGAAAAAGCAAAGGGTGAAAGAAGTAAATTAAATAAAAAATGTAATATCTTCTGCCTCCAAAAAGACGACTTAATTTTATTTGCATTAATATTTAGAAATATTTTTCTGATTCAGTGAAAATATAGAAAATCAGTATTTTATCTTTTTCTTTCAATTAAATATCCTATTTTTAATTGTGTTAAATGTTGGAAATATATTATGTTATTAAATTGTCAGTTTCATAAGCATTTCAAAGTCTAAATTCAAACTATGAATGAATTAAAATTGCACATTTAATATAAATTTTGACATGGGTACAAATAACGTCTGATCAGTGTATCAGAGAATGCTACAGACTGAGTTTTAATGGCATTGTTTGGTTTTTCTTAGTCAAAAATTACATAAAGAATTGCTAAGACCAGGCATAGTGGTGCATGCCTGTAATTCTGGCATTTGGGAGGCTGAGACAGGAGGATTGCTACAAGTTCAAGGCCAGTCTGGGCTTGATGAGATAGAATTGCTTCTGTGCTACTTCAATTTATGGTTACCTTTTCATAACAAATAAGCTATACTGCTTGATAAATGTATTATTTTCATAATTGATTGAAGTACAGAGTATAGGAGAAAAGTTAGCAAATGGTAACCCTATTCCAATCTTCCTTCTAAAGCCAGCTGACATACTGTCTGAATCCATGTTTTTTCAATAACCTCTACTGCATTCAACATAACATTATAGACAGGTATATTAAGGAAAAGCTTTCATTTCTCAGCCTACAAAATCTGAGTTATTACATTTTTCCCCCTCTCTATGTGTTACTGCCTCTTAATATTTTGTTAACTAAATTCAAATTGAAGTCTTCTGTTAGTTTCTTCTTCCTACTTGGCTAATTGTTGATGTCTGAAGTGCAAATATAACTTTAAAGTTTACTATTTCAGTGAATTTCAAAATCCTATTTATTACTGTGATATTTAATTTTTTAAAAATAGCACCAGAAACTTAGATAAAGGTTATATAAGATTGAGGATATAAGATTAGGTGATTTACCAAATGTACTAAGAGTTGATCCTGGAACACGGGCCCCGGAACCTCAGTTATTAACCACTATTTTCTATCATGCTCTGAACTGGCCAAGAACAGTGTTGCTTTACACAATTAGCAAAGGCAAAGATGTGGCCATTATGGTCTCCCATATTCTACTTTTGAGGATTCTTTGATTATATTATGAAGGAATAAATCTTATCATTTAAAACCATCAATTAATTTTCTTTTCCAATATTTATTTTCAAAAGTAATGCTGCCTCATCAGCCATCTCTAATATTAATCTCACTCTGCTTCATAGAGAGAACCATTCAAATAGATGCAACTCTAAAAGCATTGGCTGTCAAGTAGATTTTTAATAAAAGTTACTCAACAATGAAGATCACAAATTTCCATCAAATGGCCAGTCACTTTTAACTCTGTTGCATTCTCACTCTGTGTCTCTCTTCCATTCTTCGGAGACTTTCCTGTCTGGTTCTTTTCTCTCACTCTTGAAACTCTCAAACACGTTGTCTTTCAAGAATGCCATTCCTTAGATGAAATCTTTTCTCACGCATCCTCTGCAAACTAAGTTACTTCCATCATCTTTCTAGTTTCTTTTAAAAAAGAATAAAAATGATGATATAGAATTTCAAAACAAGATAATAGGAGATTAACAAAGGTTAACATATTACATATTGTTATCTTCAATGTACCTGCTCAGATTGCAAAATATAGGAATGAAAAATTAACCAATGTAAGCATAAACCATTCTTTTCAATGAACTAATAGACATTAGTAGTATAATTATGTAATACATATATTTTTATATACATATACATTATATATATATTCTTTTCCCCTTTTTCTTTTCTCTTTTCTCCCATCTTAGTTGTTACCTTCCTTTTAGCAGTTTTTCTCCACTTTCATGTCTATCATATATTTTGCATCTTATTATTTATTGTTTCAGGTTTTACACTAGGGAGACAATAGGAAGTTTACACGATGCTCTGATTTATTGCACTTATGAGTATGGTATCAAGTTTCATCCATTGACCTATATGGTCAATGGTATGGCGCCTAGTCTTCTTTATAGTTGACTAGTACTCCATTATATAAAAATACCACGTCTTTTCATCTATTCTTCAGCTGACACATTTGGGTTGTTTGCAAGATTTACTGATTACAAATTGTGCTACTATAAACACGAGTGAACATGTATTGCTGTGGTATGATGTATTCAGTTCTCCTTTGAAAATACCCCGAAGAGTAATAGCAGGGTCGAATAGGACCTACGATCCTGTTCTTTAAGGCTGTTCCATACGATTTTCACAATGGCTGTACCAGTCTACATTCTCACCAACAGCCCCACCAGCATTTATTGTTGGTTGATTTCTTGATGATAGCCATGTTTTCAGGGGTGAGATAGAACCTCAGTGTTGCTTTAATTTGCATTTCTCAAATGACCAGTGATGTTGTAGAAGTCCTTTCTCTCAGGAACAGCTGGCTAATTTTTTTTCCCAGTTTGTGGGGTTTTTTTTTTCACTCTGTCAGTGATGTCTTTTGATGTGCAAACACTTTTTAATGAGGTAAGATCCCGGTCGGGGACTCTTTGAAGTACTTCCCATGAGGTTTGGGTTTTGTTCATGCACACCCTGCCTATTCTTATGTCATCAAGATATCTACCTACCTAGTCTTCTAGTAGATTTAGTCTTTCTCTTTTAATATTTAAATCTTTGATCAGTTTCAACTTTAATTTAGTGTATGGTGACAGGCAAGAATCTAGTTTAAGACTTCAATATGTGGAAAGCCAGTTTTACCAGTACCATTTATTAAAGAGGCTTTCTTCCAGTGAACATGTTGGACTCCTTTGTGAAAGATAAGGTAACTGAGTGTGTTTGTAAATATGTCTGCATTGACAAGATGTTCTGATCTGTCCCACTGATCCTTAGATCTTAGTTTTGATGCTGTACCATGCTGATTTTATCACAACAGCTTTGTAGTATATTTTCAAGTCAGAGGTTGTAATGCCTCCTGCCTTGCCTATATAGCCCAGGATTGTCTTTGCTGCTCCAGGTCTCTTTTGTTTCCAAATGAATTTGGGGAATGCTTTTTCTACATCTGTGAGGTTCACTAGTGGTACTTTGATAAGAATTGCATTTAATCTGTATAAGAGTTTGGGAATATGGCCATTTCCACAGAGTTGGTTCTTCCTATCCATGAGCAAGTGAATCTTTCCATTTTCTGATATCCCCCTTGATCGGCTTTTTCAGAGTACTGTAATTTTCAACATATAAATCTGCTACTTCCTTTATTAGATTGATTCCTAAGTATTTCATTATTTTGGATATCATTGTGAAAGACTTTTCCCTAATTTCTCTCAGTGAGTTTGTTTGTGTATGGGAATGCTATAGATTTTTGAGTGTTGTTTTTGTATCCACACTGTACTGCTGAATTTAGTTATTAAATCTAGAAATCTTTTGGTGGAGTTTTTTGAGATCTTCTATGCAGTGTGTCACGTCATCTACAAATGATGACAAATTTATTTCTTCCTTTCCTATCTTCACTCTTTTTATTTGTTTCTCTTGTCTAATTCCTCTGATGAAAGTTGCCAGAACTATATTGAATAGGAGTGATGATAGTGGACATCCTTGTCTTGTTCCTGATTATAGAGTGAAAACTTTCAGTTTCTGTCCATATACTATGATGACAACTGTTAGCTTGTCATAGATGACTTTTATCAGATAGAGGTAAGTACCATCTATCTGATTTTCTGTAGAGTTTTTATCCTGAATGGGTGTTGGACTTTATCAAAATCTTTTTCTGCATCTATTGAGATGATCATGTGGTGTTTGTCTTTGGCTCTGTTGATGTGGTTTATTACATTTATTGAGTTGCATATGTTAAACCATCCTTGCATTCTTAGGATGAACTTCACTTGGTCATGTTGTATATTCTTCTTAATGATTCACTGTATTCTATTTAATAGCATTTTATTGACAATTTTTACATCTATGTTCATTAGGGAAATTGGCCTGTATTTCTCCTTTTTGGTTAGGTCTTTCTTTGGCTTTGGTAATACTTGCCTCCAGGTATGAGTTAGGGATAAGTGCTTACATTTCAATTTCTTTAATGAGTTTGAGAAGTGTTGGCATTTAATGTTCTCTAAATTTGTTGTAGAATTCAGCCATTAATCAATCAGGACCTGGGCTTTTCTTTATTGGAAAGTTTTCAATTACATTTTAAATTTCATTAGCAGATACTCAGTTATTCAAAATTTTTATATATTCTTGATTCAGCATTGTTAACTCGTATATTTCTAGGAATGTATCCATTTCTTCTGGATTTTCCATGCTATGCAAGTAAAGATTTTTTGAGTAGGTATTGATGATCTTGTGAATTTCCACAGGGTCTGTAGTGATTTCACCCTTTTCATTCCACATTGCATTAATTTTAGTTTATCTTTCCTTTTTTTTTGATAATGCTGACCAGGGGTTTATCAATTTTGTTTATTCTTTCAAAAAACCAATTCTTCAATTCATTAATTATTTGTATTGTTTTCTTAGTCTCAATCACATTAATTTCTGCACTAATCTTTATATTTTTCTCCTTTCTATTGGCTTTGCAATTAACTTGCTCTTGTTTTTCTAGAAACTTCAGGTGCAGTATTAGGTTGTTTATTTGTTCTTGTGCTTTTCTGGTGTAAATTTATCTCTTAGGACTGCTTTCATTGAATCCTAATTTTTCTGGTATTTTGTATTTTTATTTTCATTTGATTGTAGATATTGTTTAATTTCTTATTTCATTTCATCTGTGAGCAATTGGTTGTTCAGTAGGGTGTTATTTAATTTCCATGTGTTTATGGAGTTTTTGATGTTTCTTTTGCCATTAATTTCCAGTTTTATTGCACTATGATCAGGTAATAATGGAATAATTTTAATTCCTCTGCATTTACTTAAGCATGTTCTATGGGCTACATGGTTTATTTTAGAGAACATTCTATGTCAGCTGAGGAGAATGTATATTCTGATGCTGTTGGGATAAACACTGTGTAAAAGTCTACTAAGTTCATTTTTTCATATGTTTGATTTACTTCTGCTATTTCTTTGCTGATTTTTTTGTCTATTTGATCTATATCTTTGTGATAGTGGGGTATTAAGATCTCTCATTACATTTGTGCTATTGCCTTTTTGATTTTTTATGTCTATTAATATTTATCTTATGGGGTGCTCCTGTATTCAAGAATTTTTCCCCTAATAAGTATGTAGTGACCTTCTTTATCTCTTTTAATCATTCTTAGTGTGAAGTTTACATTTTCTACAAACAGAACAGCTATTTCTGCTTTTTTCTGGGTTCCTATTGCATAGAATATTGTTTTACATCCTTTGATGACTCTCAGTCTATGAGTTTCTTTTAGAGTTAAATGTGTCTATTTTTTTATAGCATATTGTTGGATCTTCTTTAGGGAACCATTCTGTTGATCTATTTCTTTTGATTGGTGAATTGAGGCCATTTATGTTGATGGTTATAACTGATATTTGTTGGCATATCATTGCTTTATTTTCTTGTCATCAGTTCCTTGCTTTTCATGTCAGTTTGATTGTTTGCTGTGCCTGGTGTTTTCTTTCTGATATTGTTCTTGGAATTATGGTCATTTTCACCTCTATCTAGAATATAGTTCAGTATTCTTTGTAAGGTTGATTTGGTGGTCATGAATTTCTTCAGTTTTCTTTGTTATGGAAATATCTTAGTTCTCCATTAATGTTAAAATATAATTTTTCAGGGTACATCAATCTGGGATGGAAATTGTTTTCTTTCAGGACTTGAAATAATTCACTCTAAGCTCTTCTTGACTAGAGGGTTTTTGTTGAGAAGCTGTCCATCATTCCAATGAGCTTTCTTTTATAGGTTATCTGTTTCTTTTTTCTAACAGCTTTTAGTATTCTACTTTTGTGATGCTTTTCTGGCATCTTGATTATTATATATCTGGGTATAATTTATTTTGGTTACAATTGTTTGGATTCCTATGTGCCTCACTTATCTGTATGTCAGTTTCTGCTCCCTTGCTTGGGAAATTTTCTATTACTTCTACAAAAAATGCTTTTATGTCATTTGTGTCAACTCCGGCTTGTTCATTGGTACCTATCAATATTGTATTGTTTACCTTTGCATGGTCTTGGAGCTGTTGAATTATTTATTTAATGGTTCCTTGTTATTTTTAAGAGATCTTTAATTTCATGATTGCTACCCACGATCCTGGTCCTCAAGCTCTGAAAGTCTGTCATCAACTTCATTCAAGCAGTTTTGCCAGCTTTCAATGGAATTTTTACTTTCCTAGATATATCTTTGAATCTGTTGCATGCATTCTATTTCTTTCCTATGTTGTTCATTCAAGGTTTCCATCAATTTATATGCTCCTGTATTTTTTTGTGTGTGTCTTTTCTAGCTATGCTGAAAAAAACCTTCACCATGTTTGGCATTTCATTTTTTTTTTTTTTTTACCAGAGAGCTTATTTTTTATCTGATTTCCTCTGTAACCTCATGGATTTGTTTCTTTACTTCACTTCCTACCTTTTTAGAAATTTCAGGTCTATGTCTTCAAATTTATTGTATATTAATGTCTCCTGTACTTATTCTGGGTAGGTTTGAGGTCTGAGATTTCATTTTGCTTTTTCAACTTGTCATTTTCTATTTCAGAAAATATTTTTTTCTGTGACAATCTTGTGAGCTTTTGTAGTAGGTAGTTATATCGCTAGTATCAATGCCTCTCTGGGAAGTTTGCTCTTCAGGGATGTCTTCCATGTGTAGAAGGTTCTTAGATTATGTCTGTGCCAGAATCCTACCTCTCCATTAATGGAAAGTAGGATGTTTGTATCTGTTTAGCTCCATCCCTAGTCATTTGGTGTTGGATTGTGTTGAGGTTATTCCCCAGAGCTTCCCTGTATTTATAAAGAAGTGAGAACAATTGATTATATAAGAAATACATTTAACATGAAAGAGGGTTCATAGACCGAAAGTCAAAGACAAGAAAACAATGCTCTATATGACAGAGAACCAGAAAAAAGTGGGAGTAGTTTGCCCATCAGCTGCAGATTGGTTAGAAAACCATGACACTTTTATACAATGGAAAACTATTGAACTATAAAGGAAGATAACCTTGAAGCTCTTATAGGTAAATGGATACAACTTGAGATCATGCTCAGAAGTAAAAAGGTTCAGAGTTACTTAGTCTCCTTGTATTTTGTTTTTGCATGTACTAACATGCACCATGTTCATCCTTTTGTTTTGACTGACTCTATTTTGTTTTGTCTCATTTGGTTTTATTCTCTTCAAAATAAACAAAAACTAGCTGTTGTTTTTGGACGTAGGTTAAAGTGTTACAGTAAGTAACTTGGCCAATATTAAAGGGGAAAACTTACAAACTGACAATAGATAGTGTAGAATAACTTCAAGTCAAAAAGTAAAAGAAGTATCAACAGAGATGACTTGCTTGTAACAAAAATGAAATATGCAATAAAAATACAATTCTTTTGAAGACACTGAATCTTTCCAAACTACTCTGCATATGCACTTGTAATTTCTTTCTTACCATGAAAATGAGAAATTTATTTTCAAGAAATAAACTTTAAAAATATATAGGACCTACATTTAAAACATTTCTTAAAGCTTCCGAGAATTCAAATGTGGGCTTAAAACATAGCCACATCTTAGAAAAATAATTATAGATTTATCAGATTTCTTCAAAGTTTATACATTTATAAGTGATCCAAATTAAAATATATTTTTGGTATAGTTGTACGAGGTAGTTTTAATATTTATGTGAAAAAACCTATTGAAAGAAATCTCAGCAAAAATTTCTGGCAGAAAAATTATGTTTGGTGAAAGGAACAACTTACCAGATATAAAAGCATTGTGAAATTTATAGTAATTAAAAAATAGAGCACTGGTGTTAGGTTAAAAAAAATCAAGGAAACCAGAAAAGGAATAGAAATTTCAAAAACAGGCTCAAATTCAGATGGATTATTTGTGTTGATGAGTTTTCATCATAACATTGAGGTAAATATGTTTAATTACAAAACAGGCATGGAGACGCATGCCTGTAATCCCAGCACTAAGAAGACTGAGACAGCAGGATCCCTGCAAGTTCAAGGCCAGCCTGGGATACACAGTGCACTCAGTGCCAGCCTGAAATGCACAGCAAGACCCTGTCTCAAAAAGACCCCCCCCCAAAAAAAGATGTTTATGCAGCAACGCAAAACACTTGAAACTTATGAGAGGAGTGTAAACACTAAAAGCTATTATTGTATTAAATAATAATTTCAAAAATTAGTATGCACATAAGACTTACTCTAGCATGTCCATATTATAACAATTGTGTGAGAATCTTAATAGAGGCAAATACTGGAACCAAAATATTTAAGTATTCCTTAAACAGAATCGAACATCTTAAAATAGAATAGTATGTGGTCACCAGAAAGAATAAGATTAATATGTATCTATAGGTAAAGTTTCAATTTTATAATGTTAACTGGGAAGATTATACAAGTCTCTGTACATTTAAAGGGAAAAATGACATCTGCATAGATATATTTACATTTTAAAACTGTTTAAAAATGTTTTCCACCTCTACAGAGGGGTATAGATAACTGCCGGAAAAGGAGAAGAGGAATTCTTTGTTGTAGATATATTTGTACTTTTTCATTCCTTATCAAGGGTACAATCTTCCTATTATCTAAAAGACAAAAATGTTTAAAAAAGGTATTAGTAGCTATACAGAGAAAGATCAGGACTCTTATTGGAAACCAATACTAATTTCCGTGGCCATCTGGATTTGGGACAGATATAAGAAATTTATAAATTCTCTGAAACCTGCTTTTATTTATTGTAAGCACAAACATATATATTTTTAAAAGTACAAGCGCTAACACCCTCTGTAATATGTAAGCTGAGTGACAAATTGCTTTGATGATGTATTAAGCTATACATCACCAGGACCAGCTGCCACTCTGATGATGTATGAGTGTAATAAATCTCAAGGTGTGACACATTGAAAAAATATTACTCAGAAGAGAATGGTCTTCAAGTTAAAAACTGATCCAACATAAAACCCAAAGAGAAAACTATAGAGAAACAATTTTTCTGTTGCCAAGAAGTGATATGCAAGAAAGATGTCCTTGCAAGGTATTTTTATTTTAGGCATTAGAACTTCAGCAAGCTCAGAGGAAGTCAAAAGTGTGGCTTCCTCTAGCATCTAAAATTGATCTTGTAGATAATTAGTTCAGAATGCACCCAAGGTATAGTCAGAGAAGAAAAAGGGACAATGAGCCCTGGAGTTTCAGTAGTGACAATAGGTGGCCAGAAGAGCCTGGCCATTGGAGGATTTCGGAACACATCTATAATGTAAGTGTGGATTAGTTTTGAAGGATGAAGAGCTGGAAATTATAGAGACACCACTCAAGGGCATGGCTGAGCGACAGGGTGGGGAGAAAGGGGAAATCAAGTACATATCACAGGTCATACTCAAAAGCACTTCAGGGACATCTGTGTTGGCTAGAAACTGCCCTCATTAAGGAAATATCATACGTTCTTCCTGGATACCGTCATTTTCAAGTTACACAACATTGGGAATTTCAAACAGTTTGCTTGGTATGTGAACTAGAAACAAAAATGTGAAAAAGATGGTCAATTTTTAGTTTTGTCCATTATAACTCACCAAACAAAGTTTCTATAAAACCTGTAAACATGCAAATGCCTGTTGTTTCTTTGATTGTTTTGTTTCTATTCTTAGGGGTTTTTAATTGAATGCAGAATGTGACTGCTCAGATGTCTCCCCATTTGTAAGCCATTCAAGCATCTCTTAATGCTCACTTATTTTGTGAATAGTGTTATGCACTGTTTGATGTGTGTCTGGTTCTATGGCCTGTGCTGAGGCCACAAAGTGAACAAACATCGTGTGCCTCTTGTTTGCTCATAGTTGTGTCTCTTTTTGTCTTTTGTCTCACATGAAGATCTTATTCTGTCAGTGTTTAGCTCACATACACATGCCTCACATAGTCATTCATGAGCTCATTATCCAGAGCATGAGTTTCCTTTTCTGACTGTACTAAATATTAGACTTGGAAGTGTTATGCCAATCTGGTTCAATGTTTTCATCTAACAAAGGAGAAAATTAAGGCCTGGAGAGATCTTATGTGTCCAGGGAACATAGCCATTACATGCTGAGTGTGTGCGTGTGTGTGCGTGTGCGTGTGTGTGTTGCATTAGGCCTTCTAACTTTTTCAAGACTATCTCTACATTTGCAGGTTACAGATTATGACAATTATTTGGCATATAACCTAACCCTCTGGTTTTCTTTATTAAACACTATTTCCAAATAAAGTGAACTTTTAGAGAGGGCATCCAATCTGTATAACCTCTTACCTCTTCACAAAGAACCGAGCCCTCTTCTAAATGCCAGCTTATTTCACCTCTTAATTGCCAAATTCTAAGGACAGAGCCATGTTAAACGGTCCACCTGATGTGGTCTGAGTCACGTCACTATTTCTGAATAAATCGGGAGTCTTGTCCACAATCACAGTATGGAAAGGAAGCCCATCTGTCCGTGGCATCGTGGCTAGAAGTATTTAAAGGAGAGAGAAAGAACTAGGACATTAACTGCCCAGTCCTATTTAGTTTGATAGCTCTTGATCTGGAGAAAAATAAATCTCTAGTGATAGTTTTTAATAAACTCATTCAACAAAATGGTTCCTGAATCTTAAAGCTTCATCTGAATAAAATATTTGAAAAAGTAAGACAGTTGACCAGCCAACAGGAAGACAGTCTTTTGGTGTAAGAATGTTTTCTTTAAGGATTAGTGCCAGGAATCCCACAATCGGCTCAAGCTAATGAAGTTGAGGATATAGCCGCAGTTCCTGCAGAATTATGTTAAAGATAAAAACTTAATACAAATATTAATTACATCTACACACAAGAATCACTTCCTCCTCCTCCCTCTTTTCCAGGTTTCATTTGAAAATCCAATTATACAGAAAAGTAGTTTTAATTATAATATTGATTTTACTTCTTTGCTAGGAGTGGTACTAATTCAATTAGTTCTAATTATGTGTAGAGAGTGGTTGGACTAATCTTTCAGGATGTTGGCCCACTAATTTCATACTGCTCTTCTTAACATTCCAGTCAGAGAGGAAAATTAAGGCCTTGAAAGGTCTTAAACTGTGAATATGGTTAATAAAGGACAACAAAGTAGAGGATAAAATAGTCTGTGAAGGAACTTGACAATCTGACAGTGGTTTCTCAGATATGAAATTTTGCAAGTTGAATTTTATTTAGCCTTTGCAATTAGCAACCCCAGCAGGGTTTGAATACTTTTATAAGAAGCAAAAGGAAAATTAATGATACAGAAACAAAAAAAAAATGTTAAGTGACAACAGTTACTTTTTTAATTTAAAAAATCAGGGTAAGATCAAATGAAGAAGATTTAATAATTTATGTAAAATGAGGTAGGATGTTACTATAAAAGCAAGTTGGAATGGGAAATTTAAAAGTACGAAGGATTCTGTTTGAGAATTTTGCAGGAGAGTATTCCTTGGGATCTCGCTGTGCTGAAACAAAGGAGAAGATGGGGGATTTTAGCCATTTAGTTTTGCTAAATGGTTTTACCCAAAGGAGAAGTAACTGCTTCTATCTTGATGAGCAGAGATGGTTTTACAACTTGAAGTAAGGTGCCCACTAAGGCTAGGTTCCTGCCCTCACGTGAATGTACGGATTCAAAGGGGTGGCATCCAGGTCTTTGAGAGCATCGTTCTGACTAGGAAACTGAGGTGAACACTAGTCGTGATATATCAAGTTGACTGGATTGAGAAATTCCTGGCGGGTTAGCAAAGCACACGTTTGGGGGTCACACGTACACAGTCCCTGGCCTCTTTGTCTCCGACTCTGCTCCCCTGATCTGCGTCCTAGGCCCTGGCAATCACCCTGCTTTGCCCCTCCATTAACTTCCTGATCCTGATGTTTCCACTTTGGAATCAGTCAGCTGTGGGCGGAATCTCCTGACGCCAAGAGAGGGACAAAAAACAAAAACAAAACTAAACAAAAAAGCCAGTCTCCTCCATTAAGTTGAAGGTGTCAGGTATTTAGTCTCAGGGAATGGGAAAGCTGACCAATACAACCATAAAAGATCTTTTGAAAAGCCTTTGGAAACCATATGGCAGAGAAAAATAATTACAAGTAAAAATTTCCTAAGATAAATAATTAAGAGAGAGATGTCAGGGGCTGAGATTTCAAAATGAAGCCAGACTAAAAGTTTAGTCATGCTAGAGTTTTGAGACTAGTTTGGTCAGTATTTTGTAAAGGAAAATGTATGTCTCTAAATGCAAAAATACAGAGACTTTCCACTTCTACTAAAGCAATGATTTTTAAAACATTTAAATACTATCAGTGAAATGCTTATCTATATCTTAATCTTTGTTCACCTTTAAATCTAATAGTTAGCTTTAACTAAACATAGATCCCTCTGGTGGAAGGACTGTGCTTCTGTGCTGGAAGCATTCCTGATCACTGTATCTGCTAATTAATTATAAGCCTAAAATATTAAAGTTGTTTTCTTTGGCTGATCTTACTGTCTCTTCTACCAAGTGGCAGTCAGAGAAAGTTTGGCTTGGTGATTGTTTCAGGTTTCTTGACAGTATTATTTTCTACAATTCTATATTTGTGGTCTCTACAGAAATATTTGGAATTAGAAATATTGAACCTGTTTTGCATCCAAAATAGGAAGCTCATATGTTCAAAAAAACTTTGGCAGTTGGATCATTCTCTACAATCCCACCGAAAACAAAATAAGAATCAGGCAAGTCATCTTTTCCAATACTTAGCAAACACAAACCAAATCTAAGGCACTGAACCCTGTGTTTATAAGACTTCTGAAAACTTGCTATTGACTGAAGTTCATTACCATTTAAGGTGTACCCAGCCTCCTCCTCAGGGTATCAAAATAGACCCAGGAAACCTAATGACTTGAATGGGGTTCCTATATTCTATCAGTATCTATTTAAAACCATGACCTTAAAGCTATAGTCATTATCATTCTAAATTTATTGATCATGCATCACTCATGAAATTTTATCTATTTGAAACAATCTGCTCATATTAGCCTGATTGCTAATAACCCCTCTTGCCCCCAAATCAGCATTGTTTCTACGTGTAATATGAGTATGACCACTCTACGCCCTTAAATTTGATACTAGTGATGGCAACGACCACTAGACATTCGAATAAGTGAAAATATTTATGTGAAGTCTTGTATTAACTTTTCTCTTAGTCATTCAGAAATCATCTTTCTATTGGCAAATATATGAGCAATTGTATGAGTGTCAACCCTTTCAGGAAAGAGAACAGCTTAGCTCACTTAAGCACGCTTTCAGAAAGTCTGTGAATTAAAGTTTTAGAATAAGGGCTTTTGTGGATCTGAGACTGTATCACATTGGTACATCCTACTCTAAGAAAAGTAATGTTTATAATGAAAGAATCAAACATGAACAACATAAAGTTTTAGTTCTATCAGAATGCTTATCAGAAAAGCCAAAGTATTGTAGAAAACATAACAGAAATAAGCATATCAGTGATGGTATTAGGTACCATTCAAAGTATGTTGCTTATATTAACTTATTTGATTCTCATTTTCTTCATCTTACATCAGAGGAAAAAGGCAGAAAAATTAAATAACTTGCCCAATTTCACAATTTGCAAATAGTAAAGTGATTATTCAAAACCAAGAGTCCTATGCACTGTAAACATTTTCCTTTTGCCAAACTGGTTTTAAGGATATCTTGGCAACTTGTAATTTCAATTTCAATTTAGAAAATATCTTGTTTTTCTGTAATCAATATGTGTAAGGTTGTGAGTGTGAGCCCATCTCAAAACAATACACTACTTTCCTAACATTTTATGAGTTTAATGAGCAAAAGTAAAATTTAATCATTGAGTATGTATTTATAAAATTATTAGTATTTGGGCCCTAAAAACAATTATCTGTTAACTTTTTAAATTTTATCTTGTACTTCTTTGTTTCTATCAAAGTAATATGTAGCATATTGTATGAAATGTACGTAATGCACGTGAATACATGTATGAACGTGAATATATATGTATGTATGTATGTAGTGGTTTGTATTTATGTTCCTAACTAGTCTTTCTGTTCTTTCTCATTTCTTTCCACATAGCTAACTCACTGACAAAGTATATGTTTAGATTTAATTTTAAAATATTTACATTTCTAAAAATATATTTGACTATTACAGATGACATCTAACTCAGCTCGACCTTATAATTATACTCAGATTCAAAGAAAGAATAAAGAAAAATCCCATTGCTTAAAATTGAACTCAATTTTTAAATTAATATGTGGGATATTGAAGAACTGACATGATGACATAATTCAATATTAGAACAAAAGCATGGCATTTTTTTCCATTTAGTCAAATCCTTAGACTGTTCCTTCACACTTTTTATAATTACTATAATTTCTTATAATTCTGAACTAATTATAGGAATTGAATAATCTGAGTGGATATGATAAACATGGATGGTGATTATATTTTATTTTTTCTTCACTAATTGTACCCTTGCCAACCTCTATGTTTAAAAAAATTATTGTCACTGATTCTGCTGCATTATTTCTTATGAAATTATTTACCATGTTAATAATGATAAAGTCTAGGTTTTTTTCTCATAAGAATACATTATTTTCTTTTATGTATTATACTAAATCTTTTCCTCATTGCTCAGGTTTTATTGTATTCCTGCTTGATGAAACTTTTTCTAGACTATCAACTTCACACAATGCATTAAAATTTGATTTAAGGCATATGACAAGTTTACTATAAATTTTTTTGTTTGCTATTATTTTGTAGATTTCCTGTTCTGAGGCGGAAACCTGAGGTCCTCCTGACCTTTCCCACTTGCCAGTGTAGTTTGGAACAGCCTGCAGCAGCCCTGGCTGCTTCCTTCTCCTCAGTCAGTGTAACTTGGAAACAGTAATGACCAAGATATTCCTTCTTGTTTCCAATTTAGCAACGAGCTAAACTTTTTTCTCTTTTACAATATTGGGTTACTGCTAAGTTACACAGTGTAGGCTTACAGAAAGAAGCATTAGTCATGATTTGTAAGCATGTGTTGGCTTTAGAAAGTTGTTTCCTTTTAGTTTTAATAAACAAAAAGAGCTAACTAGTTTTTAAGTTAGGACCTAAAGTTCTGGTGACTGAATTATAATTTCCTACTTTCTTTTCGTGGGTAACTATGGTTTTTCTTCTCAGTAGTTCATTTTGAGTTTGAGGAGTGGAAATTCTACTCAGGTTTAGAAAATTGCTGAGCAGTGAATCCTTCCTTCCTTCTATCTGCCTCAACAATTCAGTAGGAATTACTGATGCACCAAGAAATCTTGGCTATCTTTCAGTGGAAACAAAAATATCTCTCCCAAGCACAGTGTGTTAGCCAGTTACAACTATTGTTTCTTGAACTTGGAGAGTTCTCTCTTGAAGATGAATTAATCTTCTCTGCTTTTTCATGTTTCTCTCATTATCTGGTGTATACTCTGTGTTTTTCAGCTTCCCACCAAATATGTACAATCTTTCCTTAGCAGGGCTTCTGTAAGACTATTATCAATGCTGTTGTGGTTTAAATCCATAAGATTGAACTTTTCTACTGTCATTTTTCAAAGTGTTGCTGACTGTGCTATATAAGGAATCGTAACTCACAAATTACTTCTGTGTCTGAAGATGGGAAAAAATGTTAAGTCAATTTCTTGAATTAATTAAGAGATAACATTGATAAAGGAATGGGCTAGTGCCACAAATAATTATCACTTGAAATTACACAGTCAAAAAGGCCAATTAAGGAACTAAATATAGCTAATGAGAAAATTTAACTGATAATGTTTCCAGTTGCTGGCTGATCTTGCATTTTTCCTAGGGTTAAATAATAGCAGCAGCAGCAACAACAACAAAAATAAGAGCGATAACAACAACAAAAACAACAACAGATGAAGGTTTGCTATTTTATATTAGCATGCTCCTGTGGATCTCAATTAAAGTTTTATTTTTAGGTACATGAATCCACTGCATTTTCCATCATGTCACTATGTATTTAGTTTAATTATTTTCACAAATAACTATAATTTCTTCCAAACAGAAGTTGTTTCTATATATTAAACCTCTCAGGTTAAAGAAAATAAATTCAAATTCATCATGAAGTTCTTGTCCTTCCCATTCTGGTAGTGTATCAAACTATATATTTTATACACAGTATTTTCAAATAATCTTCCTAAATAAATAGTCCAAAAATTCTGGTGAAAAATATTTTAAAAATCCTTTGAAAAGTAACTAGTGTGCAAGCAATATAGTTAGAAATCTTTATAACCAAAAATAAAATAAAGCAAAGAACCAAGTGACAGAAGAGGAGGACTGCGGTTGACTTTCGTCTTGAGAAAATGTCCCAATGCTCTGTTTATTGAATTTGGTTTTGAAAACCCCATGGAATACCCAAAAGAGAAAACCTAAAATCTATCCCATAAGGGCTGATTAACAGAAGATATGTGCATAGAGTATCACTGAAAAAGCTAGAAATAATCCTGCTCTTTGCACATTTGGAGATATTATATTCAGGTGGAGAATGGGAAAGAAGAGGAAAAAGAGAAGAAAAATGTACATCTCCAAAAACTTTTTTAAATTTAGACAATCTAGTTTTAATAAGGATTTGCAGCTTGAATTTATATGGTATTTCTTGAACTGAAATAGTGTGAAATAATTACATAGTTTATTTTAAAGAAGTGCTAAACCAGTTATACCCTTAGGCATCTGCAGAAAACAATCTTTCTTAAAAGAATTCACAGCCTTAACTTGTAAGTCAAAAATATCAATTCAAAGGGTCAAAACAAGGAACCACAAGGGCAACAGGCAAAAATAATGGAAAACCCAACCAGATCAACCAAAACTTTAAGGACTGTAAGGGAATGACGACTGGTGAGCACCTTGTAGCACCCTGCTGAACTGAGTCAGCGTGGTGCTGGGTGTGGAGGGCCCACCTGAGGACTGTTGTCATCAGCATAAGAAGAACTGGAGAGGAAGGTGTGGTGCTGTCGATTTTCCTGGAGAAGCTTGTCACGCTGGTGCTCCTGCTATGCGCTCAGCTGTCCTCATCATAGGAGGAACCTGGGACCTTGCTGTGGCTGAGGATGGCTGTGGCTCACGTTGGGGGAGTTCTGTTCTTTTATTTGATCATTGCTTCCTGTCTCCAACGCAGATCTCTCCGCCTGCTGGCATAGATTCTTCTTCCTACTGGTGCAGACTTTCAAGCTTCCCCCACTGATCTTTGGGCCTTCCCAGTGCAATATCTTTGAGAAAGACTTGCATGAGTCATTGCCATGGGCTCTTGGCCTCCAGCTGGATTTGTGGTGGGCATTGTCATGGGCTCTCGGTCTTCAGTTGAACTCATGCAGAATATTGCTGTGAATCCAGGTCCTCAGTTGGATTCTTTGGGTCTCTAGTGTGTGGACAGATTTCCTACACTCTTTTATATTTGATTCTCTGGGTGACTACTATAAAATAATTTTATAACATGTTCTATATTAAATTGTTACCTTGCAAACCCTGACTACTACAGTGATCCTTAAGAGAAACTGAGGCATACATTAAGAAACAAGATTTTACTGGACTGTTTAGGAAACACAAATTTCAAACAGGTTGACCGTGTGCTTTGAGACCTTACAGATTTCAAACGTTTTCAAGGTAAGAAACCATAAAGGCAGATGTGGTGGCACATGCCTGTATCCCAGCACTTGGGAGGCTGAGGCAGGAGGGTTACAGTGAGTTTGAGTCTGGCCCGTGGTATGTAGTGAGTTCAAGGCCAACCTGAACTATGTAAGGAGACCCTGCTTTTAAAAAAAATCACAAAAAGGGGGGTACTAATGGTTGTATTTCAAGAATTTAGACACAGTACAGGCAGGACAGCAAGCTTTCTACTAAGAAAAGAACTGGGTAATTTTAAAACATACAAAAAGTAGTCCGCAGAAAAAGACAAAAGCAAATTCATGAATGAGGTTGGGGATAAGGGGCACAATGACCCCAGTGGTTATCAGTACAATTGCTAAGTTCTGTTGGAATGAAAACTATAGTTCTCGGCACATACACTGTAATATGAAACAGTTCCAGTCTGGTAGAGTTTCAGTGTGTACTGCAGAGAGGATAGACAACCTGCATAGGGTCACAAGTTCATTTGGAGGTAGATGTATGTAAAGCCTGGTCTGCCATGCCCAAAAGACTTCATCTATTTAACTTATCACACATGCCAGATAATGCATTTATCAGATTGATACTTTTGTTTTTTGGTTTTTTGAAACAGGGTCTCACTATTTAGTCCAGGCTGGCCTTGAACTCACTATGTAGCCCAGGCTGGCCTCAAACTCAGAGTGATCCTCTTGCTTCAGCCTCCCAAGAGCTAGAAATATAAGCCTATGCTAACATACCTGGAGGGATTTTAATTTTTAAATAGTATGTAGTTATTTAAAGAAACATAAATAAAAACAAAATTGGAAAACTTAGAAACTGAATAA
>PVJX010019861.1:0-34199 GCA_004027295.1 Dolichotis patagonum
TTAGTGGAAAGAATGCCCTCTAGAAATTCAATATCTTACCCCAAATCATTTTAATTATATTTTGGTTCCATAAAGCAACTCTAAGTGATGTCAGTATAGGTCAGAGTTAGAGTGTTTGCCCAGCGTGCATGAGGCCAGGGTTTTGTGTTTTGGTGCACTCTGTCACTTTGTACTCTGTCACATTGGTTCTGGTATTTCATCATATGAATTTTCAATGGAATTTATGTAGAATTATTTAAATAACGGTTAAGCTCTCTGTTGAGGGTCTGGTGTGATTTCTCTCTTGGGCAATTTGGTTTCCATCATAGCTGACTGTGTTTCATAGTGAGCATCTGAAAATCTGCAATAGGGCTTCATACACTTTGCATGTACTGTATGGTTTTGATCAACTTAGTTGAAACACATTCTGGGAGTTTCTAGGAAACCTTCCGGCCTTCTCTTCACTTTTCCTATGGCATTAGTGTTTCAGACAATAAGGCTGAAGCCCTGAGTAAGGGAGGATGTAAGCAGAATCGAACAATGACAGCAAGACCATGGTGCATAACTGCCCTCTGCATGTTTCCTTTTCTTCACACAGATGCGAAGCAATTCTACAAGTTGGACAAAAGTTAGACATTATGTTTAATATAAAATATTTAGAAAGATTTCAAGAAAATAGTCTACACATATTTTTTTTTCCTGCTCTTATTCTTCTGATCCTGGTTTTCTTGTAGATCACAGCAGTGCTACAAATGATTGGCTGTTGGAGACACTACCCAGCGGCTCTGAGCAGGATTTAAAATTAACTAACTGGCTTTCTATGTTTATCTTTGTGTCTGTCCTAGGCCTAGGCCCCTTGCCTGGTGATGGGAGCTGAATCACAGTAAGTGAACCTCTATGAATCATGGGTCCTGACTGAGGCCTCTAGTGGCCTGTGAGGACAGAGATACCTCAGATGGCAAGATAAGGCCACAGCTGAAGACACCTTGGGTCCAACACTAATTCAGTAAATAGAGACTGCAGCTGAAGGAATTAAACTCCTGCAGTCTCAATCCTACCATAAATGTGATCTTGGAGATAAGATGGTTCTCCTAAATTGTCATAATTTACTACTTGGAAAAGTCTTTGAAATGACTCCCAAGGTCCTGCTTATTTCCCCTTCTTTCCTCAGTTTCCCCACCCTTTGTTGTTGGACCTAATGAAAGTGGACAGTCCAGAGAAGTCTTTGTCTTAGCCTTCGGCGTATCAAGCTCAGCTAAAGGGTTTTGACCCTCCTGGAGCCGTAAAATCATACCACTTGTAGCATTTTACTTAAAACTCTGCCGTAAACTCATTTGGGAGATCGAGGATGTAGTTCAGGACCTGATAATTGGCAAATGACTTCTGATCTCTTGATGATGAGAAGAGATAATTTTTTTAAATTTTTATTTAGAAAGAAAAAAAAACAACCAAACAAAACAGAAAAAAGGGTAGCAACAGTACAGAATTCCAAAGGAAAAAAAGAAAAGAACAACAAAAACAAAAAAGAAAAACCACTAGAAATCACTAATTGATAAGTTATATACTGTCATCTTGGAAATAGTTGTACAAGTTACAAAATTAAAGCAGACAAAGTAGACATTCAAACAGTGAGACTGTTAACAGTTCAGCTCAACAATCTAACAAAAACAGTAGTATGGTCATCTATCTTCCACACCTAAACATACATGCAGTTATATCCTTTAGAGCACTTTCTTTTGCTCTCTCTTTTACAGTAGCAATTATGCATTTGGGGTTTTGTTACTCCTACAGTTCTTATTACTTTTTTTTAAAGAGAATAAAACAAAAGAGGGCAGAACAAAGCAGATCAGATCAGAAAACATAAGCAACACAACACTTTACAACAAGACAACCGTACATTAACAGTAGCTGTTAAAATATCTCTTTCTCTGCTATAGTTGAGCATAGTTTCAGATACAATTATATCAAACATTACACAATAGTATAAAACCATTCAAGAGAATGAAAGAATTACAGGACATTCTGAACCAAAAAACTATGATGAATGGCTACTATAATATCTCATTTTGAATAAAAATATTTGTTTATACTATCACATATATTAAAATCCCAATAAGATACAACATGATAGAACCGATGGTAATAGCAGAGTAGAAGCATGGTAGGACTTCTGAGAAAGACTATATTAAATCAGCAATGGCTGCCATAATGTTTTGTTTTCTTCAAAACCGCTGTTCATACCATTATGCATAATAAAGCCAAACAAAACAGATTAAAATCATTCCAACTGATGAATGAAAACATTGAAAGCTTTCAAAGCAATGAAATGGGAATCATGATTACCATAAAATCTTATATACTCTTACCAACTCTCATACTAGGGAGACTATATGGTATTTACACATGTGTGCTTGGTTTATTTCACTTATCAGTATTGTCTCAAGTCATGTACATTTATTTATAAATATCTCAATGTGATCATTCTTTATAGCTGAGTAGTACTCCATTGAATAAAAATACCACAGCTTTTTAATCCATTCCTCAGTTGATGGGCACTTAGGTTGTTTCCAAGATCTGGCTATTACAAATTGTGCTGCTATAAACATGGGTGCACATATATCATTGTGGTATGATGTTTTCAGTTCTTCTGGGAATATGCCTAGAAGTAGAATAGCTGGGTCAAATGGGACTTCCAAACCCAGTTTTTTGAGGAATCTCCAGACTGACCTCCACAGTGGCTACACCAGTCTACACTCCCACTAACAGTGCAGAAGATTTCCTTTTTCCCCACAGCCTCTCCAGCACTTGTTGTTGGTAGGTTTTTCTATACTGGCCATTCTTTTTGGGGTAAGATGGAATCTCAGTGTAGTTTTAATTTGCATTTCTCTCATGACTGATGAACATTTCTTCATGTATTGATTTGCCACTCATAATTCTTCATCTGAGAACTGTGTATTCATTTCAGATGCCCATTTTTGGACTGGGTCTTTGAATTTTGAGAATCTGATTTTTTTTAATTCTTTATAAGTTCTAGACAGAAGTCGTTTGTCTGAGGGACAATCCATTAAGATTTTTTCCCAATTTGTGGTTTTTCTTTTCACTCTGCTGGAAATCTCTTTTGACATGCAGAAACTCTTCAATAAGATATGGTCCCAGTTATTGAGTCTGGGAAGTATATCTCATGCAGTTTGATTCTTGAGAACAGATAATATTTTAAGCTAACTTTCCTACTGAAAATGCCTCTCATCCTTGTATTTTACATATATATTTGCTTACACTCTACAGCATAAGGTTGTTTTGTTTGGTAACTTCCTGTTAAATGACTACCCACTGTAATTTTACAATAGCAGAGTAAAGAGTTCTAGTTTATCAAAATTCAGCTAAATTAGCAGGTCAATCTGATGTTACTTTTAAGAGTTCTTTATTATGCAGTTTTCTGGGGGCTGCTCAAGCCAGCAAACATGACAAAAAAAAAGAAGATTTGAAATAACATTGACTTAAAGCAATTTTGAGGAAAAATTGATTCCTGCAATATCATTTCTGTTTTTCATTAAAATAAACAATATATTTTTTCTTGTATTTTTCACTTTCAGTGAGACAACACAATTCCATCTACTTTTGCAAGGTCTGAATGCAGATATATGCATTCCAGTGGAAAAACTGGTTCCATCAAAGACTGTTTTTTAGAATAACATTTCATAATGACACATTTTTCTTAAACTACTATACTGGTTCCTTTCAATCACTTCAAGTGACATTTTTAAAGATTAACCGCATAGTGCCTGTTGAATCTATCCCAGTTTCAGGTCTTTTACTATTTTCTCGTGGATGGCTCAGCATCTTTGTAACACTGGTGAAGCTGTTCCTCTGTGATCACCCTACACTGAGCGGTGTCTGTGTCAACTCATTATCCCAAACAATTGTTAATACAGTGATTTGGAAACACATTGTATTACAGGAATCTGAGCTTAGAGAAAACATTTATGTGACTTTCAATATGTTGATTCAGATATTACTATACCGTCATCTTATTTAAAGAAACATTTGCATTAAAAGTTACATTTGACTTTGCAATGGTTTGGTCCATAGTATGAATTCCTTGTGTCTGAGAGTTTGCTTCTATCATTTTATAGCATTTTGAATAATGAATCACATGACTACTCAAAACATTGTAGAGAAGTTAGTATCAAATAGGTATTATTTCCTTTTACCATTGGTATGACAAAATATCTGACGCTTGCAATTTAAGTGTGTTAGACATTTTTTGGCTCATGGTTTAAGGGGGCCCAGTCCATCATCACTGGCCCCAAGGCAAAAGGGGCATGGTGGTAAAAGGGTGGCAAAGGTAAGCTGATCAACCCATGGCAGTTAGTAGAGAAAGAATAAAAGGAAGGCAATGTCAGGGACAATAATATATCCTTCAAGGTCACATACCTAGTGGCATACTTTCTCCATCAAGGCCTGACTTCTTAACAGCACATTTATCTATGGCCTCTTCAATGGATTAATCCCCTAATGGACATATCATACTGAGATATAATTGTCTTCTAAAAACCCCACCTATTAATATATTAATCTTTGAGGGGGATATGTTCATCTAAGTTATGGCAAATAGGGTGCAAAAAATTCTGTTCTTACACAACTACAGAATAAAAATAAAACAGACTAATAGTTCAAGTGATTATATTGCATATTTCATTTTGCATAAGGACTTGGGAAGAAATCTATATATACATACGTGCAAATAATTATTTTTTAGTTAAGAAATTGTTTCGATTACTAGGATATTGATATAGAAAAGGTCTTTCACATAGTAATAATCAGTATATTACATCATGAAATTAGTAGCCTAACCATGAGTCACAACCATTTGTTATCCTTTCAGCTAATGGTTAACGGTGTGTAGACTCCAATGAAATCTTGATCTCTATTCCAATTAGTTTCTGAAAACTTGAAATAGACAAGAAATTATTTATTTAAAAATTCACTAAAGTAAATGAACATTCTTTTTGACTGTGAACTATGACATTTTGCTGTTAAATATTGTGTATGAGTAAATATAAAAAAAACAACATGCAGAGTTGAGTAAGACTGCCTGTTTTCATATATCACTTAATCTAAACTCAACTACTAGCATTTGGCAAGTTCCTTAGCCCCTCTGTGCCTCCTTTTCTTTGTCTCCTGAGGAGATGTGATGCTTAAGCTGAATTCTCAGTTTCATTGGCTTACATACTGTATATGTATTAGTGCAGCTCATTGCGGATTTGTCTGTGTGGATCAAGGAGGATCAAGGAGGTCCTGTCTTGCGTGCTGTATCTGACCTCTCACCCCTGCTTGGGGCTGTTAATCTGTTCTGTTTTGAGGCTGCCATATACGAAGCAGATTTGGTGTCTCATTACCTTCCTTCATGCTGTTCCTGCCTTGGAGCCAGCTGATCGTGGACTTTATGCTCCAAAACCATGAACTAGAATAAACTGCTCTTCTCTGAAGTTATGTGGGCTATATATTTGGTCCCAGCAACAAAAAGCTGAGTGACACCTACACACATGTTATAAAAGCTACAACTACCTTATAAAGGCATTCTGAGTATTAAATAAAGGACTATTTTTAAAACATCAGAATGCACATTAACTCATAAAATTACATACATAATTGATTATGAAATTAAATACTAACATATATAGATTAAAACAGGTAAATATATTATGTTCTTGGATAGAAGGGATTGTTATACTTCCTTGAGAAAAAATTGTGACTTGATTCAATGTGCTTATAATATGGATGAAAATGCATCACACTGAAAAGATATTAGGAAGCCTTTGTGTGCTGAATATTGTTCTTATAATTGCATAGCTCTGAAGATCTTATGAATATTCACTTGCCAAACATTTTAGAAAACTAACCTGAACTTGACTTTTATATGCTTCTTTAAAGAAGTTATATTTAATGTATCTTTTCCTCCAATGTTCTTTTAGTAGTCAGTTTATACTTCCAACTGTATTCCAGATATTATAATTCAATTATAAATTATTTTTTCAATTAAAACTTATTTATTTATTGTTTGCATTTGAATTGTACCAGATGAAGTTATATAATATGATGTGCTTGAAAATATGTATAGATATAGATATAGATATAGATATAGATATAGATATAGGTATAGATATAGATAACTCACTAGGCACCTCTGGGCTTACTTAAACCTATAGTCAGCTGTCACTGCCTACTCCAGTCCAAGACCTGTCAGACGCTCTGTCAGACATCTAGTTCCAATTTCCAGGCTTCCTTGGTTTACACAGTGCTCCTATCCTGCCCGAGTCTCTGCCTGTTACTGTGGTAGTGCCCATTCAGTGCCAGCAACACTAGTTCCACTCTGGATCTGTAAGAGTCTCCACTCTGCCTTCTGCTAGATTCCCAGGCACATTCCCTGCCTGGCACAATAGGCCAGTCCTCTGCCTGGTTAGCAGCAAGGGTTAACTGTTTCTCTGTCGTGCCTGGTACTCACACACCTGTGAGACCATACCCAGCACCCTGTGCCTTCATTGACAAATCCCCACATTAGTCTTGGGCAGACCTGGATCTTCTCTGAGTATCCCAAATTAACACGTGCTTCTCCTTGGTGTCTGGACCCAGTCCAAACAACACCAGAATACACATCGTATAACCAGCATTTGTGCACAACCAGCAGGAATCCATCAGATGAGTCTCAGAAGCCAAGTTCCCGCACCTTCACCCAGCTGGAACCCCCATCTTGAACAGTTGTCACAAATGGGAATAAAGAAAGAAGTCCACCCTATAAAGAAGAATGGACATTATTTGCTCTAGAAGAAAATATTCTCTTGGAAATACGTAGTAACTTTTTCTCTTTTTTAAAAATCTCAGTTTTTTCTTCATTAATTTAACCCATCTTTTTTGTGCCATTATTGGTACTTTTATTTGTTACTATTCTTTCTTTGTCTGGAGGATGTTGGAGTTTTTGCCACCCACCATTCTGTTTTAACATTATGCTGTTTTATTTTTTTAATAGGACTTCCTTTTATTTTCTCTCTCTCCCCTCTGTTCTCTTTCTCTCCCTCAGCTTCTTCCCTTAGAGGGTTTCTTATTTTCTTTTCCTCTAGTTTACAGCATTACCTACTACTTATCATTTTCCTAGTTGGTCTTCTCTTTTACAATTATCTAATACTACTAATCTCCCTTTTCTGAACAGGACCTTTTACAGTAATCATATGATATTTTCACATCTCAGGTAATTCACATCATAGTTATGTTTCATAAGCTCTTTCTTTTCTGTTCCATCTGCATACTTCCATGCCTGTATAATTCACCTGTATAAATCTGTAAGCAGTTGAGCTTATCTTACTATGGCTGAATACTGCTCTAGGACTAAAGGTAAAATTGCTTTATTGAGTGGATATTTAATGCATATAATACATTGACTAGTCTTATTTTTATGTAATTATAGATGGTATAACTATAAATATAGTTGGCAAAATATTAAGGCTTGGTGCTTTGTGATTGAGTTCACAGCAATTGAGACCCTCAGCATCTACAGCTATGAGAGAAAGAAGGCTGGCTTCTCTCAGCTAACAACAGATTTTGGCATTTTCCATATGTTGCTGGTTTTAGGTGCATGCATTGTGTACGGATTTTGTAGACAGGAAGTCTTCCCCTCAGATTTTGCAAGAATTCCCAGAAGGACAGGTAGTGTAGTGAGAAAGTACATTATGAAGCCAGAAGTGTGGTGAAGACCCAAGAAGCCATAAAAGTGGATTTTCTGAGAAAAACTACAAGGAATCCAAAGCAAGCCTAAAAGAACAGCTATGGGAGCTACAACCACCAACAGTATTGTAGGGGTGGAGACACCCAAACCCCTTGCAGTTCACATCTTGCCTCAGATGGTGGACATGGAACTACAGGACTTAATGCTTGCTGGGCTGGATTATGGACTTGTTTTTGTCCCATCCCTTTCTATTCCCCTATTTGTACCTTTTGGGATGAAAATGCTTATGTCGCACACTGAACATCAGAAGTGTTTAACATTTTTTTTTTGTTTGTACAGGGACTCACAGCTAAAAGTTTGCCTTGAATCTCAGAGGAGATCTTTGGACTTGGACTTTTCAGCAACATTGAATCTGTTTAGATTTTGACAACTCTTAGAGATTAACTAAATGTCTTTTACATAAAGAGATGCACATGAGTGCTTTGGGGGCCAGGAAAAAAATGTTAATGTATGTATCTAGATGTCCCCCCAAAAACCTCATGCCCTCATGCATGGGTCATTTAGGGGGTGGTGGAAGCTAAGATGACTGATAATGGATTTAACAATGTGTGATAAATAAATGGATTTAGCATAATTCTGGGTGTGAATAATGGAATCCCCATCATAGGTTTGGGCGGCACCAATCAACAGGCTTATAGTCTGAATGAAATATAAATGGAGAGCAGGAAGGAAGGTTTATTGCATACTATTCCTTCTTGCCAGTCTTTCCATGGACTAATTCTCTGTGATACCTCTCTACCATGAAGTCCTTCCTTGGAGAAAGCAGACAATGAGCTGTGAACTAAAATAAATCTTTCCTCCTTTAGCTTGGGGGTTCCACTATTTTGTCTTAGTACCACAAGAGAAACTCAAACAAACACAATACAAGATTTCATCTTCCTCCAAAAATAATGGCTAGTATGAAGAAATTGAATAACAAAACCTATCAAAGCTGGTGTAGGGGAAGGAACCTTTCTATATTGTTGGTGGGATGTAATCTAGTACAACCACGATGGGAATCAGTATGTAGATTCCTCAAAAAGCTAAACATAAAAGTTATAGCTATTTCTCTTATAAGTATCTTCTTAAAAGATTAAAAAACTTCATATTATAGTAATGCACGTATACCCATGTTTATAGCAGCATAATTTATAAGAATTAAATCTTAGATGTACTGTACACATCCATCAATAGATGAATGGATTAAACAATTTTAATATTTAAAAATAAGTGAATACTAGTCTGTTAAAAGAAGGATAAACCTGAGACATTTGTAGAAAAATTGATACGCCTTGAGAACATAATGTAAGCAAAATAAATCAGATACATAAACTTAAATATGACATGGTAGGTCTTATATGAGAAATATAAGGCATAAATAAATTAAAGAGAATAGTAAAAGATAGACCACAGGGAACATGGAGACAAATGTTTTGGAAAAGGGAAGGAACCAAGAGATGTTGGAGGGACATAAAAAATTTAAGATGCGTCATGTACATGTTCAAACTGCCCACAATAAATATGTTCATTATTTACCTAGGCCTCCATATTTTTTAAAAGGAGACAGTAATACTCCCTTGCATGTACACACACACACACACACACACACACAATTACTTTATTCATTCATATGTTGACTGATACTTTGTTTCCCTATTTTGCCTCCCATAAATAATGCTACAGTGACTGTGGGAGTGCAAATAACTAGGTGATTTCATTTCCTTTGGATACATATCCAGAAGTAGAATTTCTGGGTAATATGGTAGACTTATTGTGAATTTTTTGAGTGCTTGGCATTCTGTTTTCCATGGTGACTGAACCGACCCACCAGCAGCAAAGAAGAGCTCCCTTCTCTCCAAATCCCGAATGATAGTTGTTTTTGTAATTTTTTAGTGGGTGGCATCTTTGAGTTTTCTTCACTTGGCTTCACCAATGAATTATGGTTTTGGTACAAAGATCTTTCATCATTTTATTTAAATTCATGCATGTATTGTTATGCCATTGTAAATTAAATTTGTTTTCTTTATGTATTTTTAAAGATAATTCCTTGTTATTATAAAAAATACTACTGATTTTAGTATGTTAACTTTGTGTTAAGTGACTTCACACTATTTATCTTAATTCTACTGGTTTTAGATGGAATTTTTAAGATTTTCTTGGGAGAAACTTACTTTGTTTATAAGCAGTGACAACTTAATTTCTTTCTTATTTGACTCTCTTTTATTTTCTTGCCTAATTACCTGTCTAACTGCTGTAGTGGAATGTCCACTTCTGTATTTAATAGAAATGGTGAGAATAACCATCTTTTTAAAAAATTTCTCACATTAGAGCATAAGCTTTCAAATTTCACAATTCGTATGATGTTACCTGTGGTTTTACTATAATCTTTGATGTACACCTGAAGAGAAAAAGCATCCTGTAAGCAGTTTACTGCACAGTTTTAGAGCTCAGGAAAAGTGTGCACTGAAGTCATTCTTGTCCTTGGGATTCATCTTTTCATGTGCTGGCTTCATCGTGCAAAAGAAGGCCTATGGAACATAAAGAAAGTGAAGAGTACTTACAACTAACTGTAGAAAAACTGTAACTTATAATGCTTACTACATAGTGCAAAATAATAATTCAAAAGAAAAATAGAAGACTGACAGATAAGAAGAAGGAAAAATGCAATGTTTTGAGAGAAAGCTCAATGCAATCTAATGATGCTTACAAGTCAAATAGGTTAAGGAACTAAAATCATTATTAAACTTAATGATATAGACGTGATTGACAACATAATCAATAGTTATTATCTCTTTTAATGATTTGGGATTTAATCCAACATTAAATATTATGGTAGAGAAAGTAGGAGTAGAAGAATCAGAGATCATAATCATAGAATATTTGTTTGGGCAGTTTGACTACTAATTCAAGTATTGTGTTGTCACTGATATAAGTTACTAGGGTGCTATTATAAATCAATGAATCAATTTTTTTAAGAATTCCATGTTAATTTTTAACTGGTTCATTTTATAGATGAGATGAAAAATAAGTACACTATCTACTTTTGTTCTTGGAAATGAATTAAAATTTAATTAGCCATATGCAAAACTGCTTCCTTGTTCTCCATAATATTGCTGCACAATCTTTATCCATATTATGTAAACAACATTAAATCACTGCTTAAGATATCAACATCCATAATTCTAGCATTTTATTATCATGGCTCATAGCTTCTATGATAATGACATTAAGTTTAATAAAAAGATAATAAGAATAAGCATCTAATATAATTTGAAGAGATGGCATTCAGTGATTTATGTGGATTACTTAAAGCTTGAAACATTTCCACTATTAAATAAACATACTTCTCTCAAAATGAATAGTTTTAAATGTGGACAAAATATATAGAATTTCAAGCAAAGACCATAATTTAAAATAAACCTTTAAAAATGTGGTACTATTGGAAGGCAAGGTGTTCAGACACTACAATCATGATTTATTTCAGAACTATTTTAATAATGCATCTTAAATAATACTTTTAGGTCATAAACTTCAAACAAGATAATTACAACAAACTGGAAGATGTTTTCTAGAACACTATAATACATTTTACAGGAAATTTAATAACACTTGGAAATATTTTTATTTTCAGATACAGCAAACTTTTTTGCAACCTAAAATTATCTGCTTCGAACACCTCACTTCTCTGTTTCTCATAAGTACATGAAATCGTGCCTCTCCTAACCATCAAGGCAGAGGATTTAGAGTATAATTTACTGAGTGATACAAGATACTTCTCAAAACCTTACACACTGGTAACTATAGAAGGCTTCCTTACTCTATTATTTTGCTACTATTATAGGAACAAATACCTTCTTCTGTTCGTAATTCACATCAGAAGGCCAGAATAAGTCCACCGTGCTAAGTTTTATTCTTAATGTGAAGTTCTATAAAATTATAAAGGTTATTCTCATCCACTGTCACACACCATCTCACCACTGACCCCAGAGTGATACAGCCTATTAACCCCAGACTGAAACTTCTGACACCATTAGTCAAAAGTAGAGAATGAAATGTCGTGTGTACAGGTACTGCTCCTCAATGGTGGGTGTACACATGATGTATATCAAACAGGTAGGAATAAAAACAGGAGAAACAGACAAATCAAATAAATGTTTTCTCTATTATCTTAGAGCTTTTGTTACCAGTTTTGTTACAAGTAATGTAAAGCTAACACAGAACCTCGGGCAAGATATTAATAAGGAGTGCTGATACGAATCCAAAACTATTATTTTTTTTAAAATTCCACATTACTTATTTTAATTCATTGGGAAATTATGTGTGTCACAACATTTAAAGCATTTAAATAAGTTGTACCCTGAAAGTTTGTAGTACATTTAGGTGTTCGTATTTGCATCATTATTGCTCTTTTTGTTGTGAGGAAAGTTGCTTCTACCCTATAGTTTACCATGAAAATATGAGTCTGCAAAACCTGTTGGAAGTAACTGTTCTATTACAGACAACACAAGAAAAGGTCTTTATTATTACTATTACAAAGATTGCAATGTCATTGACAGAAATTACCATTATTTATATAATAATGAGTATAGGAATTATTACAGTTTATATTTTAAGATTTCAAATATTATATTTTCAATATATATATATATTTCAAGTATATATTTAAGGTTTCAAATATTAATGCTTTTAAATGTTTTAGTGAAAATACTAATTCAACATATTTTAGACCAAAAATGCTTGTTCATACTTGTAGAAATGCATGGCAATTGGTACGACATAGGACATTAAACTTCAGAAGGTACACTCAGTAAAACTTGGGGTTTTAAATGTACACAGAACTTTATAGCAATCAGAGCAGTGCTGTGAATTCCTTCCATTGCAACAGTGTATCGGATTTTCCTGACAACCTTGCTGCTTGTTTTACCAAAGTAACAGCAGGAACCAGATCATACCCTCATGTTTTGACAACCAAGTCTACGAGGCTAACCAAATGGTCCCTTGTGAAAATCATATTTGATGAATTATCCCCATCCCACCTGATTTAAACCATCCACTTCCTCTTACAGTATTTCATTTCCGACTTATCTATTTGTTTGTTTTTCTTTTAGTGACAAGGTTTTGCTACACAGTTCAGACTGGCTCAAACTCGCAGCAATCCTCCTGTCTCAGTCTCCCAAGTGCTGGGTTTATGGGCTCGTACCTCTGTGCCCAGCCTTAATTTCTTTCTTTCAGTTTAAAAATTTTGACCCTGGAAATATCAGTTCCTTATTCATCACTATTCCTCCCTCCCTACTCAATATTTTTTAGCAATATATAAGCCCAACATAAGTTCCTGCATTTAAAATGTGCATTCAAATATTGTTCAAGAAAAAATTGAAGATCTTCACTTATCTAAAATGAACACCAAAAGATTTTTTATTTGTCTTTTTAAAAACCTTTGTCATGTATCTTTACTTCATTTTCTCACCATTCGAGGGAGAACACCCTCTTCTAGACATCCTCATTTCCTGTTCATGCACTTGTGCCAAGAACTTATTAATATGCTACTATATACAGCAAAGGGAAATCGTCCAATGGGGTTAATAAGGATTTTAAGACAGGAAAACTGTCATGGGTTACCTGGATGGACAGAATGTAGTCTAAAGGGTCCCTGAAATATGGATGAAGGAGACAGAATGTTTAGAGAGGAGATGGGGTTATGGAGACAGATGATTATCTACTCTGATGATAAAAGGAAGAGCACAGAAAAGAGAATGCAGAGCCCTCCAAAAACAGGAACAGATAGGAACAAACAAACAAACAAACAAACAAAACAAAACAAAACCATGAAACAAAAGACTCTTCCCTCCAGGCACCAGAAGTAATGCAGCCCTCTCAACACGGATTTTATTTCAAGGAAATCCAGTTTATATTCCTTTTCCCCAATAAGTATATTTGTGTTGTTTCAAGCTATTAAATGCATGGTGACTTGTTATGGTAGCAACAGGAAGCAGATGGAAATTCTTTTCTCCCTGGGACACTCTCCTGTTCTGGTTTTCTCCCCACAGCTGTGCAGATTCATTATTTTAAAGGTAACCAATAGTAGGAAAGCCAACATCTCAGCAGTCTTTGACATTAGGGATTGTTTCCAAATGCATTTAATAGTTTTGGTTATTGGCTCATCTTGCTTGAGAAGTCATTTATTCTTCAGAAAATCTTTTAGGTCTTTTAAAATTTATTTTTCTGAAAGTATTCTAAGAAAAATGTTGGGATTTTTTTGAGAAATGTCATGTATGTTTGTGTGTGTGTGTGCAATTCCTGCCAGGTTTTTGTCTATATCTAATGAAATAACCCATCTGTGAAACACTTTAGTATAAAATTTAAACTTGAGATTATTTGGGTCACAAAAGTTTTCAGATACCACCTGAGTGATGCTGGTGTATGGTTAGGATTTCTCAAAGGAGGTTCTTTTATTTTGCCATTTTGCCTCTAATACAGAATAATGTGGAGACAGAAAAGTCTCCTTTTGAGGGACATTTTTCCCCTGAACACAACAGCTGGGAGCTCTGATTCTATTTCCCACCAGGATCAGTCTACATTTTTGTATTTCTTCTTTGTATCTAGGAGGCTATTTAAGATAGATTCCAGACCATTAAGAAAGAGAAAACAATGCTTTAAAAATAAAATACCAGCTCCAATGTTAGTTTATGTTGGAGAATACAGCTTTCTTGTTATCTTCTGTCACCTGTTTATTTCTGTGATATTATCACCTGCTCTGTTTAAGCAACTTTGTTTAAAATACTGCATGCACCATTAGAAGATATCTGTACCATTCTCTATGCATGCTTGGTCTTCTGGAGCGAGGAGACCCCCCTACTGCTTTAAATCTTTATACACAGTGCTACAGAGAAGTCACATGCTAACTTTTTCCCATTTGTTGCTTTTTCTCAATCTCCCTTACTCTCTTCTCTTTGCATTTTTATTTATTTGACATTAAAATAACCTCAAACTCATTGCAAGATTGTCTATTCTCAGTATAAGTTCTCTAATTTCTCTTAAATAGATTTAAATAAAATGTCTCCAGTCTAGACATTGTTACTATGTTCATAATTCTAATATACAATTATTGCTTCAGCAAACACAATTGATTAATGGATAGATATCACTAGATTAACATTCAAAAATCAGAAAAACTAGTTTCTGTCTTCAAACTGTCTACACCAGACCCAGATGCTACCTTCTCTGTAATGCAGCCAACACTTTCCTTTGCCCAGGGGAGTACACATCACTGACTCTTCCTTTTCACTCATTTTCCAAAAACATTCATTAACAAGTTCTCTGTCTTAGTTACTTTTCTCTCTTGTTGTTGAGAAAACATGCCTGATGCCCAAAGTTAGGGAAGGGAAGGTTTATTTCTTACAGGTTGGAGGTTTGAGTCAACACCCAGTTGGCTCTAAGGCAAAATGACATGGCTGAGGGGAAGCAATTCATGGTGGCTGCAAACAACAAGCATGAACAGCAAAGAGAGAAAGACACACCTTCTTCCTGCTGTACACTGTATGCTGACCCCAACCATGGGCAGGTATTGCCACCACCAATCCCAATGCCAGACAATGAACCAATCACAAATGCTAGATCCAGCCACATCCATGATTGCATGAGATTTGGAGGTGCCATCTCACATAAACCATAACATTCTCCAGTCTATCTTCTCTTCAACACGTCGTACTGAAGCCCTACTCCACCAATTCCAAGCTGAAATCATTTTTGTCCCTTGGTTTAATGCAACATCTCAGTATAATCTCTTGGTGACAACAAAGCTTCTTCAAGCCCAATGGTGTTACTGTTTCACGTGCGTGTTAACCAATGTTTAACTTGAGGTTTTATAAAATCTAAAATATCTACCTTATTTTTTCAAAAAGTTTTTCAATGTAAGTATACTAAAACTCAAACATACACAAGGCCCTAAACTATGCTTAGCCAAAACTCTTCCAGCTTGATGTTTCCCCTCCCCCATGTCTATGTAGCTCTTGTCATACTCACTTTATAGCAGTCCTCCAGGGTGTCCTCCTTTATTGCATTGTTTACTGTCTTGGCACTGAGGTTGGAATTCAAGTTTCTTTGCACTGAACTCCATCTTCAGCCGTATTTATATTATGGGATGTAGGGTCCTGCTAAATGCCTAGAGTGGCTTTGAACTTGTGATCCTTCTACCTCAACCTCCCAAGCAGTAGGGTTACAGGCATGTGCCACTACCCTTGACTTCACGGTTTCAATTCAATAGATTCTAATACAATTTATAGGGACATCTGTTTGTGATGCTGAAAATTGATCCCAGTCTTTCACTCCGAGCCACACTGGCATTTCTTTATGAGATATCACCTGGCTAAATCACCAAAGTGCACAGTCTGAGCTCAAATTTTAGCTCTTCAGGCCTCAGCCTTCCAAAGTGCTAGGATGACGGACAATACTCTATGGGAAATTCACTCCTCTGTTACTGACCGTATCCAATTTTCTCACTACTTTCCCTCACTTTTTGAAATGTCTCTTCTCCCAGAAAGTTTTTATGACTTTTCTATTTAAAATTCTATTCCTCTCCCTCTGTAACTAACTGCCTATCCAGTTTCATCAGAATTTTAGTCCCATATACATATATATTTCATCTCGTTTGTCACCGTATCACTGAAACTGAGAAATAAGAGTAACAACTGGCATGAACAAAGTACTCATTGACTGTTCATGAACATATAAATTACCAAGTCAATAAATATATTTATGGCTGAGTAACATTGGTCATTTACAATAAGATGGAAATAATATCTTATGTCACAGTAACTGAACTTATTCATTGAAATTTGAGGGAAAGTTTAGTAAATTTTACATTATAGATTTTTAGAAAAAACAATTTACACATGCCCCAAGTATGGTCTCATAATATATTCTGAAGGAACTTCTAGGAAAGTAATTTGACTTTCTTAAATCCTGTTGAATATCATGGAATTTAGTGAGAAAAATTCCCATGAGACCTCTTAAACGAAGTCAGAGACAATTACTGAGACTATAGAAATTGACACTTTTTGCTTAATTCTTCTGGGAAGAGTCATGAGAAGGAAGCATTAGAATATCACTTCACAGTATTGCCCAGAGAGGGCATAACACTGAGCTGACATTAATTATGCTGAGTTTGGAAAACACATTCTTTTCCTCCTTAGCAGAATTAATTGTCCACAATATGTCTACTCATGATATCTCAGGTTCTCTCTGTGTGTGATGGTGGGTATCTTAGTTACTTTTCACTCTTGTTGCTGAGACAAAATATCTGACACCCAACATGAAAGAAAAACCGGTTTAGTTCTTACAATTTTTGGAAGTTTCAGTCCCTATTTAGTTGACTCCAAGCCACCACATGGCAAGGCAGACTGCCATTCATGGCAGGCTGCAAACAACAAAACATGAACCAGCAAGAAAAAGAGATACACTCCCCACCCCATGACATCATATCCTGTCTCCACCTATAGGTGGGTTTAGCACTCACACCACCAATCTGAGCTCTGGACAATGAACCAATCACAAACACTAGATTTGGTTGAGTCCATAATTGCATGAGGCTTGAGGGCCACTGACATAAACCATGGCAGTGTGCATACGTATTTACACTCATCACTGAAGTCTTGGCTAATCCCACTCTCTCTCTCTCTCTCTGTTTCTCTCTGTCTCTCTCTTCTCTGTCTCTGTCTTTGTCTCTGTCTCCCTCCTTTCTTTTGTTCTTTTCGTCTGACTCTTATTTTCCTACCCCTCTATCCTTCCTTCACTTTTATTTAGTTCATGTTTTAATACCTATTCCTAAGTAGTCACACAGCAGGCAGTAAGCCTTTTTTGCTCAGGTGACAAAGTGCTGGCATGACATAAAATGTTAAAGAGAGTACCATAAAGAATGGAGCAGAATACTGTCTTGGGAGAGTCAATATAGGAACTTAGGCTCCGAACAAGGCATGAAGACATTTAAGACAAGATAAAAAGTGAAACGATTAAATGAAATACATGTGCAAGAAAAGGAGAGCGCAGTATAACCCTGGATAGAACTTAGAAAAAGCTCAACATGATTCCTAAATTAAGAATAAAAACCTGCTCAAATTTAATACCAGTAAATCAGTGACAAGTTATAAAGACATTATTTTACATTTAAGTATACTTTGATACTACAAGAATGGACTCTGCTAGAAAACAAAGAAGATCACGTTTAACCTCAAAAAATTATAAGCACTTATAGACCAACAAATATTGGCAGAACTCTTATGTGAAAACAAGCTATATCATGCAATTCCATAATGAAAACAAGTTTTATTCCAGCAACCATTCTTCATTAAGCAACATCATCTTACCAGCAGTATAAACAATAAAGTATAGGAATACCTAGGTAGAGTCTGGGTTTACGTGTTTTAGGAGGCTCACGTGGGTTCCTTACACCACTGAGCATGCACCATAGCCATGGCTGTCGTATTCCTAGAGATCTGGGTTATAGCAGTCTTGAGACTGTAAGGCAGTTTTTAAAGACACATAAGCTATGTATGATTCTCCTGCAGTAAGGTAATAATTAACCTGGAGGCACCATGTGGTCCATTCACTCTGAGGAAAACATTATGTTGTCAAATATGTTGCTCTGAGAATCAGATGTCTGCTGTAGCCCCAACTTTCTAACACTTATTAACATTGTGGCAGTAGGTAAGCAACTACTTGGAAACTGTTAGCCAAATTTTACATGTACAGCCTATCTACACAGGAATTTCTAGAGTGATAGCATATAAGTGAAACTGCTTTGATATATGCCTATAAAATCTGTTTTCAATATTTTATGGCTTGTGTTTAGGTGTCCCTTTAAAATCTCTTGCAGTCGTTAAGTGTGATTTTTTCAGAGGTGGCTGAATCTAGATTATGGGATTGATTCACGGTGCAATGCTAGGATTGTGGGTGCTAAGATGAAGGGCAGGTGATAAATCAGTTCACTGACTGGTTTGACAGTCTTAATTTTGGTATCTTGGATACAATAAAAGGGACAAAAACAGACATGTTTTACCTCTAGCTTACTTTGCTACCTTCTTCCCACTGAGACCTATTCCTCCTCTGTAATGCCGGTCTGCAATGCCACCTTGCCTTTGAGTCAGCTGATTATGGACTGAAACCTCCACAAACTGTGAGCTAAATAAACCTTTCCTGATTCAACATTGGTTGTTCAGTATTTTGTCTCAGCAAAGAGACAGAAGTAAGCAAGATATACGATAATGAGAACACCACAATGCTTTTTAAAATTACCCGTCATTAAAGAAGAGATTCAAACATCCTTCAAATTCTTACTCTCCAAGTGGGTGACAGAAATTTCTTGCTCACCATCAGATTATATTTTTTGCTATTAACTAATCACAAATATTCAATTATTATTATGGACCAAAATGTTTCTTTTAAAATTCCCTCTAGGGAACCAATGCTAATCAATTAATAAGCATCTTTTTTATTTGATTTTAGTTGCATGTAGTATTAAAGAAAGAAAAAGACTTGAATGAAGTTGCATTAGACATGCGCTCTGTCTCATTATGTAAGGGGATATTCTTGATTTCAGCATGGAGGACAAAGTCCATGATTTAACCATAATGGAAACATAAGGTATAACTGTTCACCTGGAAATGCTCAGGTCAAGAGGAGAGAGACACATGCTGTGAGAGGGATAACTGAGCCTTTCTCACACCCAGCAGGCGTTGGCCTCCCTCCCTGCAGCAGTGGAAGGAGCAGCAGTGGACTACCTCAGAATCTGCCTGCTCACAAAGAAAAGTGACCTAGGTTACAGAGCCCCACTGAGAGCCCCTCTGCTGAGTACAGCTGAAGCTTTCTATAATATGTTAAGTAATTTTTTTTCCTTTGATAACTTCCTACTTTTTGTCATTTACTTACTGACACTTAACAAAAAAGAACTTCATTTAAGAAGGAAGTTTTAGCTGCGTAAGAATAAGTAAGAAAACTAACTGAAATACGTGGTGGCAGACTCAAAAGTCAAAGGAAAATGGAAATTTTTGATCTATGAATAGGAAATAATAGCAAAAGTAGCCTAAAAGACTTGAGTATTTGTAATTTTAGGGTAAATTTATATACATATGTAAACCATAGAAAATGAGAACTTGTGTTAAGTGAAAACAAGAATAAGGTAGAATAAGGACATAAATGATAAACTGACAAAAGCTATAAATCATCAAAAATGTTGAGGAAGAACTCTTCAGTCCTAAAATTATAACCCAGGAATCATTGAAGTAGGCTGCAGATATTGATAATTGTTCTTCCTTTCAGGATTTCCTGTGTTTTTTTAAAAACTTTTTGAGGGAAAATAAAATGATCAGGGAGCATACCACATGGAGGCACTCAAATCAGAGCACAAACAATGTAATACTGAAGACTCAGGCTTATCTTATCTTTAAATCCTGACTCCTACTTACCGGTTATCCATTTAATAATAAATGTTGAAATTATTTTTAAATCTCCTGAGCCTCAGCTTGTGACCTGGCTCTTAGGACTGCTGTAAGTGTTAAATTATTAACTTATGTCAAGCATCTAGGATACAGTGACCCTCAACAAATGATAAAGCTTCACCACATCCTGCCAGTTGCCCCCCTTTAAGTATTCTGCAAATTGAACTGTATTCCTACTCTGTGTCTTGGAGCAGAGTACTATGTTTTAAGCAAATGAAACATAACTTAAAAAGATGCAAATACTTACACATTTCTGTTTTCATTTATTTAAAAATTTTATTTTAAAGACAATAAAACCAAGCAAAATGAAACAGAATAAAACCCATCAAAACAAAACAGTGAAAATGATACAGGACCTCAAACAGGATAATAGGAAATCAACAATGGCTAGCATAGGGCCTCTTGTTATTTGTGCATAGCATCAGACATAATGAAATCAAACAAAATAGAACAAAATGAGACCAATTAAAAAAGAACATTGAAGTAAACAAAGTAATAAGACAGAACAGAACAAAACTCTGTTTACAAACTGTCAATGAAATTTGAACATTTAATTTTAAAAAAATATTTTAAGTGGCAGCAAAGGTAGATATATATTACTATTTTCCAAAATAGATTCAGAATTCCTCAAATAGTTTCATTTCTGCATGTGAAGCATAACAGCATTGGGTTGCTAAAGCAAAACCTGCATTTGATATAAAACATTAACATAACTTGTGCTTGAAGGTGGTAACTTCATCAACTAAAAAGATTTCAATGCCTTTAAAAAGATTTGCATGTAGCATATACTCAGGTATTAATTTCTCCGAATGATGTTGAACACATACACACTTCTACTCTATCTCATAATAATTGGGCTACTTTTTATCTGTAGAGTTCATAAAGTTTAGTATAAAGTTTAATCTTTATTTTTTGTTTTTACCTATACAACAGTACTTTTCTCTCACCCTCAAAGTATCTAATGAAACTAATCTTTCCTTGTCTCTCAGGGAGCTGTACCAATAAACACATATACACAGACTCAAAAAAGAATCCAAAATAAGTTTTGTTGCTACTCTCGTGTTGTAAAACTGACAAGTTAGAAGATATGACTCACAGGCTCACACCAAGATACATGTGGCTGAACTGCAGCCTGGACAATTTCAAAGACCTGTTTGGGCATACAGCATGCCTTAATACTGTTTGTCTCCAGACTACCTACTCTCTGTACTGTTTAAAGTAACAATACACATCTGCTATACCATCCAATCTGTATTAAACTCCCTTGAAAGTACAGAATACAGTATATAAAGCTGGTTTTATTTGGAGTAGATTCACATATCAAGATTTACTTTTCTCATATCATGAAATGCAGCAAATTTTTAATGCAATTCCTAGTTTCTTGAAAAAATAATCATTTCACAAGCCAAAAAAAGAGGCATTTTAAACTATTAGCCATTCTTAATCTCTTATTGTGTTGTTTTAAAATTTTGTGTCATCATTTTTATTCTTTTTCATTTTAACATAAAAAATTGTGCCTTTTCATTAGATATTCAAGAAGTTTTTTATTTTCTTGAGCAGGGCCCAAAAGTTATGATGTATGCATCAAATCTAACCAGTGGATTTTTAAATTCTTTTTTTGAACTGATAAGCTAAGAATAGTTTTTATATATTTAAGATCTATGATGCAGAGCCAAGAATTTGCACAGAAAACATACATTTCCTACAAACTCTTAAATATTTTCAAACTAGATTTATAGAGAAAAAATGTAGACCCCTGTTCTAAAGTTTCTAACTTATCCTTCTGTCTATAATGTTTCTTAACCACCAAATATTTCAAAAATAGATGGAAGAGTATTTTCTCCCTTCCTGTGACATTCTGGAAATTTCATATGGCATAACCAAAAGAGATATAATTCTTGCCCATTGACACACTGATTTGTCAAATTGCTGTGATTTACAAAATTAAGGGCTTTTAGCTTAATATTATTTTTGTAGCTATTTCTCTCACTTTGGGCCTAATTTTCTTGGTGTATGTTGTTTTAAGTTTGCAAAATTAATATTGACTCTATGTCTACCCTAGTATTAAGTATACAGTATGAGAGGCTGAATACAAGCAATGATTTTGCTAGTGGGACTCCAAATATACACGCCTACCCCTCTAATAGATCCAGAAGAATGCTGAAGTTTTATTTACGTCTCCAGGTGACAAGCTGTGATGCATGGTCTGACAAGGTCCCATATTCAGTTTTCCACAGACACAAACGATCATGGCATGTGCCTCCCAGTTAGGTGTCAGAATCTCAGGGCCCTAAGGCAGAACTTTGAAAGTCATTTGTTTGCACTTCTAATAAGTGGATTCCATTATGTAGCTTCTCAAGTAAGCATAATTTTATAACAAGTTGTTAAAAGTCCTCTTGTCACCCATAAAATTCTTTTCATGATATAAACAGGACTGATAAAATGTGAGTATCTTCAACACTGTATCATTCTATTTAAAAAAAGAATCAAAGCAAGTATTTCACTAAATGTTGCTAAAGTAATTAGCATGGCACTTGTTCGTTATTCTGCCACCAGCTACTCCTTAAGTAACATTTTTCCCTTCATCACGGAGATTGTTCATTTAAAGATGAATTATGAGTCTCCCTCTTATCACGAGGTGAGGGCTGTCATCCTGTGCGGCTGTCAGGGAATGCATGTTCCGAAGGAAGGTATCTAATTTTAGCAGTCACAGCTAAAGAAGATGTTACTGTTAGTTGTCAGAGAAGTGATCATTAAAGAGTCTATTTTCTCTTTGATGCAAGCAATTCATATCAACTTTTCAAGGCATTTAGATTTGCCATGAATATTCCTCCAATTTTCACCTCATTTTTGTTACTCTTTCCAGTGTCATTTTTATGCATTTAATATGTATAAAAACATTTTCTTGTTTATTTTTTCAGATATATTATTACTTAAGTCAGCTCTGCTTTTATACCATTAGTGACCATTTATTATTTTAAAAGTATTAACTTTAAAAGGAAATCTTGTTGTCATTTCTTCTTTAGAATGTTACGTATTACATATATAGTGACTTTTGTAAATATAAGACTTGTAGATTTTAATGCCTTGTAGTGTTACTGAAGGGAAGTTCTTGCTTTATTTTTGTGAGAGCTATAATGGAAGGAATGTTTGGGCTACTTTGGTGCCGCCTACAATTCTATGGATGTATTCTATGGGACTAGGTATTCAATATGGGAAGTAAATAACTGTCAGTTTCTTTTGCTTTTTTTTCCTCAAAAGTTTCAATCTGTGGATCAAATTATAAAATTAGGTCTGTGTTGTTTGTAAAATATATTAATTGATAAATTCTTTCATATACAGTAAGAATATACTATATAAAGCCAGAAGAAAACTCAATTGATTTTATAGGGACATCAAAAGTATTTGAAATTTTTGACATAACCTACTGAAATTAGCAAATAAAAATAATATTTAATATAGAAATGAAAAGTTGTTTTCTCTGTTGTATTTTAATGGAAGCCATGAGCAATGTATTTCTAAGCCTAAAATAAGGAATAACCTTTGTTCTCATTGGGCTTCCAATTACACTTGGCTGTATGAAAGAATCTTTTGCTTTCATCAGCTCAGAATTGAGCAGCTTCTGTTTCTTTGGATGATGGGTCCCATTGGAGATGCTTTTGATCTGATGATTACATAGCATTTTTTAAAGACCTGCTTGGTAGTAGTAGAACTGCAGAGTTAAGAAAGCAGAATGGTTTCAGTTCAGTGTTTGGTTTCCCTGTCCCCAGTGTCCTAATACACCCTGGAATATGTACTGTAGTGTCTGTACACAGCCTCTGAACATGACAGGCCGAGTTACTCAGTTGTATTTCTCTGCACAGGCTCACATGGAGGCTGACCTATGAAGCAGTAATGGTTCTGCGTCTTCATTACTACGCACCCATGTATCCTACAGTCTATTTGCCACATTACGAAAGCTCTACATATCACGGAATAGATTTCTCTTTTAGCTCAAGCTAAGATGCCCGTTATTTAAAACTTGGTTTTAGTTTCTGACTCATCTGCATCTTTTTAAAAAAGTACCAAAATAACCCTTGTTTTAGTAATGAGAAATCATATGACTAGCTAGAAGTTAAACTGTTCTTCACCCTGCAAGAATCACTGGAGAGAGCTTAGGATGGAGACAATCTCAGAGATTTTCTAGGGGGGTTGCATGGAGGTGGTAGCACAATTTATAGGTGGGCAGCAGAAAGAAAACAGAAATTAAGGAAGCGTTGTATAATAAGCAAATGTGCTCCCACATGGTATGAGAATGTCACAGCGAGAAAGGATGTTGCGATCCTAAGGAGATAACTTGAGCTCAAAGAAACACATTTTAAAGTTCTGTGTTGGACAATAGCCCTAGCTTATCCTGGAGCACAAAATGATTTCCTTATTTTAACAGATCTCTTTGGGCATTGAGGCAAAAGGCAACTGCCTTTGCTGAGAAAGATTTATCAATGAGATGATGCCTTCGTTAGAAGTCTGTATCTGAAGGGTAACAAAGGTAACACGCTCATGATACTTAGTGTGCCATGAAAAGGGTGCATCACAGGAATGATAGAGACCGCGCTCCAAAAATCTCAAATTAATTCTCTGATTATAAGTTAGTTATCTAATATTAATTATCTGATTGGGAATAAAGTTAAGAGATAGAAAGAGGAAACTCAGTGATTCCAGAAAGCAAAAGCAAAAGATTTCCCTTCCACAAAATGTGAAGTTCAGTATCAGGGATTTCTCATGGAAAGGGATACCCAGCTGAGACGAACAGCTCAGAAGTTTTAACAGAAGGTGAGAACTACATCTTTATTTCTGGGCTTGCAGCATAAGCATCAGATAAGGAGTGTCAAGGAAATTCAAGTTAAATGTTCTCTACATGTAATTCCACCTTCTACTCAATGGAGCCAGGATTGCGGTTGTCCTGGGGAAGGAATTTCTTTATGTTTCTGCTACTTACAGTTAAACAAAGAATTGAAACTGGCTTTCCTTAGTCAAAGGTATTTTCTATTTATTTGTTAACAAATAGCAAATTTTTGTATTACTGTTCTGCAGATCAAGATTCCAGGCCCTGCTAGGCTGCCTAGCTCAGGGCCAGAAAGTGAGGTAATCTCAATATGCCTCCAGGAAGAGGAACCAGACAGCTCTCTGTGTTCAAGTTGCCCCAGGTCTCTTCACGCAGATCTCTGTGGAGACTCTAACTGTGAGGTTCTCTGGGCATCCTCAGAGCTTGCCTTCAGAAGGGTCTCACTGCTGACACGGTGGCTGAAGACTTGGTGTAAGAATCCCACTGAAAAGAAACAGCGTAGTTTACTCTCAAGTCCTAGAAGTTCCATCCATCCCTTTCCTGTTGCTTCAGCCAATGCACAGCCCTTCCTCGAAATATCATCTAGATCACATTTCAGAAAAGAACGTGAGATGGAGACTTCGCTATGGTTATATTAGGAAAATCTGCCACATAAACAAATTAAAATGTATATGTGTAAATTATGTCATTTATGTTAATGATAAATGCAAAATTTTATTAGTTATACAACTTTTATTTTATAATGTGTCTTATATCATTTATGATATATGCAACATACTTCATGCATATTTATGTCTTTACTACCACTGCGTTCCTATAGGTTGGACAACATTGCTTGGTGGCTGCAGTTAATTCTTCATGAGCACTTAGATTTAGCATCACCACCTCTCAGTTCAAAGGTTGATCAAATTCATATCCTACATGTATTGGTAAAGGAAAAGCCATGAAATTCAGTGTCTGATATTTAACCTTCAGTGGTACAATATGATTTTTTAATTCTTGAGAATCCCCAAAAATTTCAGTATAATTAGGCAATTCCACAAATACCCTGGGGTAATGGGTAAGTCAGCTAGGGCAGATAATTTTTTTTCTACCATATAAAATCACTTATTAGTTTAGCCCTATTCTAAATAGATATTGAGAATGACTTTATAAACCTGACAATGATCTGTGAAAATTTGTAAAAACATATTCTATAAGAGAAATGAGCAAAGTGTACACATTTAACTAATTTAGCATAATCTTTAAAACTACTGTTTATGAAGTTTTAAGTTCTCCAATGATTTAAAGAAGTTAGATATCATAGAAAATTTAAACCCTAATATATCATAAGCAAAGACTAGATATAATAGTACACTTAATTTTTAAGAAAATTACTTATTTTTGTTTTCTCTTGAGAATTTGTATAGTATGTATATACAACATGCATATAAATTTAAACATTTGTGTATGTGTTTACTTTTATATATTGTTCATATATTTAACTACTTTTAAAATAATTATGAAGGGATGTGAATTTAGCTCAGTGGCACAGTGCTTGCCTGGTAAGTGCGAGGTCATGAGTTAGAGTCCCAGTACCAAAAATAAATAAATTAATTAAAAAATAAATAAATAAATATGATTAGTGCATCTGAAAGACAAATATGTAATAATACCTTATGTAAAATCTCATGTATTAGTATGAATAAATCGCTCATTTCTATAGTGTTTTATTGTGAATTCAGTTTGCACTCTATATGGCATTATTTAGGAACATTTCATTAGTAACTGTGTTTTTAACCATATTAAAACTGCAACTATTAAGAAAAAACTGAGAAGTAACTCTGCTTCCTGAATTGAAGGTTTTTTTCTGGTTTTTATATATTCCAATAGAACATTTTTAAAAATTATTGTTACCCTGTGAACATCTTTTATGATAGCTCATCTTTAAGTGGTCCTTAGTTACTATTTGGTGGTTGGACTTTTGAAGTATTTTCATAAATCTTGAGATTAACAATGAGTGCTGTAATGCAGGCTTATAAATGTAACATTATGTTCCTCCCTTTCAGTGCAAAATCATTTTCAACTACACATTCAAAATCTATTTTTAAGATTATGCCTTGCACACATCCATGCAGCTAATCACATATCACTGTCACAGTTGCTGAACACTTTAACCTGCTGACATATTGATGTATATTAACACAATAAGATGGCAAATTCCTTGACCTAGAATCATTTTAATGATTTATAAACATGGACTCATACATCTCCCAAATGAGTTGTGTAAACTCTAGTAAGAAGAGGAATACCGTTGTTTTGTTTGCCACTATATGTAAATGTTTTTCACATTGCCTAGGGCAAAGAAGAAGCTCCAAAATTAGTTCATAAGTGAATGACTAGATGAATTCGAGAAAAATTTAGTGGTTAGACTGAAGAAATAAAGCCATGAAAACTTTCTTGAAAAGTGTAATTTATGACATTCTAGTTTTACTTTCATAAAGCTAAATGAAAGCCCTGAAGATAAGTCTCTATTCTGTGGTTTGAAATCAAAAATTAAAAGTCATTTCTAAAGTTAAGACGACTGGGGAAGGAAAATGCAAAGCATGTGTGCTCTGTAGCACAACTTCTGCCCTTTTTATTTCTCCTGCTTCTCCTAACCACTGCTCACACCGCCTGCCATTGTTCTCAGGCTATTCTTCAGTGTGGTGTGGTATTCATTAACTAGCACACCTGCTTTGAATGATGTGCTTTCCAGCTCAAGTCTTTCAAAAATCCTAGCTGATCTGTCTCTAAAATGCAAACATATTTATGTTTTACTTTCTTATGACTTTTAAAAACTGCTATCACCCTAATCTGAGCCAGTGATATCTTTCATTTAGTTTTGAAGTGTTCTCCTACCATGTCTCTTTATGGTACCTAAACCATTCTCCACAAAACAGCAAGACAGAGCTTGTAAAACATGAATCACAGTGTGTCTGTCCTCTGTGTCACTGTTCCACTTCATATCACAGGTAAAGCCAAGATGCTGTGGCTGCCTCATAGAACCTGAAGAACTTCCCTCCCAGAATTCTTCAGAGACATTTTTCCTAGCTTCTGTGTTGATCAGGCAAGATTCTGCTGCATATTTCTTTCCTCTTGTTTATTTTTATTTTAAGATAGCCATTACTGTCACAGACATTATAATTTGCCCATTTAGTTTTTCAAAAATTATCATTGTTCTAGAATCTAAGATCCCCCAAAGACTTGGAATTTTATCTTTTTTGCTAATTGAATCCCAACACAAACAGAGAAGTCACTCAATGATTTTTGTATAAATGAAGAAAAGCCCTAGCTCAACATCCCTGTCAACCCCTACTGCTTTTTCTTGTGTCTTTCATGCATCTACATAGAATAAAATGGATAAGAACATTCTCTTTTGAGAATGAAACCCATTAAGTTGTTCTTGTATTACTTTTATTTTCACAGAATATGGAAGAAATTTAAGACTGAATTGAGAATGGCCAATAATTACTAAGCATATTATCTTACTATGGCTTCTTATAAACCTCATGGGGTAGCTGTTGTCCCTAATCTTTAAGGAAAGAAAGTTAATAATATTTTGTGCCCTGCATGGACATTTATCTTCCATGCATTTGTACCCAAAAAATCTAATACTGTATCTTCAACCACGCAACCTCGCCAAGCACCCCTCTTATTGCTCCAAACCACTCTGCTGGGGAGCTGTGAGGCAAAAATCCTTCTGTTCTTTGGTTTCACTCTCATCGTTGCTGCCACTATTTAAATGTTGGAATTTTATTGGTATTTGGAGTTGATGTCTAAGGAGGAAATCATCCAATAGATTTAAGTCTAAACTACTTCACTCTGGCTAGCTTAGACAAGAGGGTCTTTTGTATGACTGACCTAAACTCAACATATTTTGAAATCCAGGTGTATCCATCAGCATTCACTAGAGAAACAGATATAGCACAAGATACACAAATATATAAGAAATTGCAAGATTGGCTTACAATGGTCAGCCACAAAGTCTGACTAGGGAGTGTGCAGAGGGTGTCTGCACACTGGAGGATGAAGGGTCCAGCCCAAAGGCTGGAGCTTACTGCAGCTTCCAACACAAGTCTGTATCAGGAGGCCGATGGGTCTGCGACTGAACACTGAAATCTACAGGAAAATATTAAAAAGTCTAAGACAAAGGCTAAAGAGTGTATAATGAAGGCTGAAGAGTCCAAGGAGGAAGCTGAACAGTCTGCACCGGAAGCCAGGAGACAGCATCCAAGCTGCAGGAAAAAACCGGAGCTCCCACGAAGAACAAGTCAGTCCCTCCTCATTTGCCACAGGCTGTTCCCCTCCGGTGGGTGGAGCAGTCTACTTCAGTCATGATTGAAATGACAGGAAAAGGTGACCCATCTTTCCTTGACTCTCAAATTACCTGTTGTAGTGCCAACATTCTTTCTTGTCTTTATATCTCTGTCTTTCTTTTTTACCCCTTCTCCCAATTTTGAGACTATTGTTTTATAAATTGATGGACAGTTATGTGATCTCTCTTCCCACAACCAACAGTATCAACATTTTGAGAAACATCACTCTCATTTTTAAATGGCTTCAGCATGGGGCAAACACTTCTGCGATCATTTCCCTCTGCTCTTGATTATTATTGTCATGGTTACTGAAATCTTCTTTGAAATCTAAACACCTCCAGGAATAAGACCTTAATGTCATAAACTATATTTACTCAAAGCACAAAGTATACTTTTCAAGAATATGTGTTATCAGTTCGTGAACTTCTAGTCATATTTCAATTGCAGCATTGAATATAAACAGTCAAATCTTAGGGATGTGTGTAGGTATTTCTATTTTCATCCCTAAATTCTATAATCTTTTATCTTTATTGAGATGGAGTCTTGCTGGGTAGTTCAGGGGGGCTTTGAGTTCACTTTGTAGCCCACATTGATCTTGAACTCACAATGATCCTCCTCTTTCAGCATCCCGAGGGCTGGGATTACAGACGTGTGCCACCATGCCCAGCTTCTATATTCTTTGGTGATCTGTGAACATTATTGTTAACTTTTCTTTGTAAATTCATTCATTCAAATATTCTTTCTATACAAAAGGCCCTCCACTCAGCAATGGTGGGGAAACAAAGCCTTTGATATCAACTAGGTTAAAATACAGAGAGGAAAACGTATGTTAAATGTTTATAATTCCTCACAATGAATAAATTGATAGATATATGATGAGAATCTCATGAGACACTGCAAAGATGCCGAGGGTAATCAAAGTGTGAGCCAAAGCCCTGGGGAGCTTTAAAATAATACCCTGAAGTGCAATCATACTCGAGGCAGGAGGAGGGTGCTGAGGGCAGCTCATCACCCCAATGAGCAGAATCAGATCCGCATTTCGTAGGAAAATGGCTTTTGGCTCATAGATGGGCATCGAGGGTAGGGGAAAGTTGTGGATGATAACCACTCAATGTTGGAATTTGCTATCAAGAATCTCCATCAAATCCTACTCTGCCTTCCAAATATTTCAGTTTCATAAAGTCCTGGGCATTATTTTTCTCCTCATTTATATTCTAGTTTAATGTCCTAGGTCAAATAAAGCATCTTGCAGGAAAAAGATCCGCACCTAATTTAATGAAATGTACTCTATTACTCAGAAACACTAAATTTTCTGTATATTAAGTTATAAGCCAGAAATAGAAGTGTCATTTCATTATACTAAATGTTGAGTGAATATTTTTTCAAGGACCTATGTCCCTTTCAAATTTCTCAAAAGTAAAATAATTAAAATTCTATGGTGGACAGAATGGAGTACCAATTTGATTGGCTTTGGTGTCTGGCTGAGGGACAGATAAAACACTCTTCTGGGCATGTGTGGGAGGTCATGAATGTGTGCTCTTGGTATCAAACATTCCTCCCTGGTTCTGTAGCTCTGCTCTGCATTCCTGCTGCAGTGAACCAAGCATCTTTGCTTCACACACCCTGATGCCATGATACGTCTGCCTTGAGCCAGGCAAACATGGACTGAATCTCTTGAAGCTGTGAGCTAAACTCTATGTCTCTTACTTTGAACTGTGGTATGCAGTATTTTGTTCTAGTAACAGAAACCTCACTGTACGAAATTTGGTACCAGGAGTGAGTCCAGCATGAGGGCACTTGAGGTGAAAGGACCAAGGCCATAGAGGTGGGGCTGTGCACACTCTTTAGAACTCACACTTTACCACTGTATTCCATGTTAGATAAGCAACTACAGGACTTAATATCTTCCCTGTCAGGCTCCTTTAGCTTTGGTCAGGTATTTTTCCTTCCTTTCCTCGTATTCCTCTCTTTTGTAATGGAAATGTTTTCCTTGTGCGACTTTGTCTTGTGATTATGTGAATTTTAAAAATTGTCATTGAGGTTCATAACTAAGTTTCCTTTTTGTCTGCAAAAAGACATTGATTTGGACTTTTGAAATCTGCTGAAATTGTTGAAATTTGGGGGAAGCAAAATAATTATGACAGTCAGAATTATGCACTTATATTGGTTAAGGAGATGTATTGTTGACAAGGGTTTTGGTGTAGTTATGGTGGAGTGCCATCTTGATTGGCTTGGAGGTCACTTTGAGGGCAGTGATGGAGCACACTTCTAGGAATGTCAGGGTGAGTCATAGAAGTATGACCTTAGAGTCTGTGTCTGGTCTCTTGAAACTTCATTTCTGAAATTGTTCCCTTGCCCAGCTTCTTGGCTGTCATAAACTAGTCATCCTTCTCCATCATGGCCTTCCATCATGATGCTACCTCAGAGACAACTGATCACCCAATGAATCCCCTGAAATTGTGAGCTACATTAGACCCCTCTTCCTTTAAGTAGTCAGTATAAGGTAATGTGTCATAGCAAAGAGAAAACTGACTAATAAAAATTTTATTTTCATTATTATATTTTTTGCCTTCTTTTCCAAATTTCATACTTCTTAAAGATTCTAAGTGTTTTCTATTAACCCCAAATCAGCAAATAGAAATTTATATTTATTCATAGAATTTGTCTTTATTGGAGGTTTGAATACTACTTTTCTGTACTTTATCTTTAGGAAGATAGAATTTTTACCTCAACAGATAATATATACTTCTCACTTGTAACTAGCTGCTCTCTTAGAATAACCAACCATAAAGGTTTTACTTCTGCATTTACAACTACTAATAGTTTTCTTCCCATGATGCACTTGGGCACTGTCATAAAATAGCTAATATCAGACAGCTTGGTAATAGTAGCAAGTTTTACTTGAATAAATCACCACTGGGTATAGTACAATATTAAAGTTTCTATTCAGTGCTGGTTAAATGATAATTTTAACCACAAAAGAAAAACTTGGTTGAACAGGACCAATTGTATATCCATTTTGATATAAAAGGTGTTGATATGAGGGATTGCCTTATATGATTATGCAGGCTGTGTCAGTTAAATGTAATTATCAAATTGATTGGTTTGGGAACCACCCAAGAGACAAGAAAAGTGCACTTCTGGATGTGTCTGTTATGTGTCATGAAAATGTGACTTGGGTATTATACATGGCTCTTGGTCTCTTCTCTGCACTGTGTTCTTATTTTGCCTTCTGGCTGTTAAGAATTAAGCAGCATGATTGTGTTGGGATTTTTCACCATCATGTTTCTGACTTGATGCCAGCCAACTACAGAGTTAATCCTCTAAAACCATAAGCCAAAGAAACCCCTCTTCTTTAAGTCTGAGTATCAGAAAATTTGAACCAGCAACAGGATATTTCTATCTAATCCAAAGCTAAGGAATCTCCCAATCTGTTGTCTCCAAGATGGAGAAACATAAAGCACGAGCTATGATTCTAGTCCAAGCCTAATGTCTGAACACAAATGATGACAATCCAGAAGGTCCAGATTCCAAGGGAAGAAGAAGGATGTCTCTTCCTCAGCTCAGTTGGACAGTATAGATTTTTCTTTCCTCTTCCATTATACTCTGTTTAGACTTCAATAGATTTGATGATGGGCACCAATATTTGTGAAGGTGATATTTTTGCTTATAGCAGATTAATCCATAAACAAGTCACCTCTGGCAAAACCCAAACAGGGATACCTTGAAAAAATATGTTACTGGGTCTCTGAATGTTCTTTTGGCAGTGCAAAGGTCACATAAAATTAGTCATTACAGAATTCTTACTATCAGGGTCATTAAACAGGAAATAAAATACATATTTCAGATGATTAAGTAGAAAAATATTTATAGGTATGAAGTTGGTTTTTTGCAGAGTATATTGTAAAAAATAGCAAGACTTTGATATTAGAGTAAGACAAGAAAATAAATCTTACTGGTTGGGTACAGCTTATGGGGAATTTTATACAGGTCTGATACTCTTGTGTTTCAAACTGGATTACTCATTTTATTATTATTCTTACTTATAAGTAGTGTAAATAGAGAAAGTTGAAATAATTTCTTTAGGTCACATATCTTGCAAAAGGTTAATTGTAGTTTGTAAATGAGATCACTACCTTCAGAGCCTGTGATCACTAAATTGTAAAAATACATTTTAACACATAGAAAAGCTTGTATAAAACTAAATAAATGAAACTGATTAAGATTTTGCAGTTGAAAAGGAAGCTTACACAAAATTATAAGCGAGAAAATTCTTAGCAAAGTGCTACAAAAAACGATAGAATATAAGAAAGCAACCCTTTCAATCTAGATTAAGTTTCTTATAAAGACAGAGAAACTAGGAATTAAAATAAAAAATAAGGTGAAAAATTACATGGTTAAGAAGCTCCAATTTCTGTAATCATATACAAAGTGAATCTTTTTTTGGAAACAGTTTTTGAATATCAAAAATTTGCAATACTGACAGACACCAGTAAAAACAATATATATATTCCTCAAAATATTTATTAAAATACAACATTATGTCTATATTATTTATATTGCTAATTAATTGTTAATAGAGTTCGTTTGATTTATACCACAGACCAGCAGGTGCGATGCTACACATTTGTGATTCTCACACAACTGAGAGAGGCTGATGTAAACTATGATCTTCCTCCATAAATTCAAGTTCATTCAAGTGGAATCTGTCTCAAAAACAAAAGCTTAAATACAGAAGAGCAGCAATTTAGCTAACTGGTAGTGATATTGGATGTGCATAGGCACACACACACACACACACACACACA
>PVJX010019862.1:0-33026 GCA_004027295.1 Dolichotis patagonum
CCTTTGGAATTCTGTATTGTCGCTACCATTTTTCTGTTTGGTCTGGTTTTTTTTTTTCTTCTTCTTAAATAAAATTTTTAAAAAGAAAAAAAAAAAAAAAACCTCAGCTGTTAGCAGTGACCTCCAGAGAGGAGTTTGGGGTTGGGGGAGGGAGTTAAACCCTCCCTCTTTGTGTATTTTTAATTCCTAAGCTGCATTTTAAAAATTACCTTTATTATTAACTTACTAAAGAAAGAAGAAATGGCTAGGGTTTTCTTATTAAATAGAGTGCCAGGCTACCCCCAGTTTCCATTATAGTTCTGCTGTGTTCTAGAAGAATCTGCATATCTCTGTGTCTCTTAAAATGCCCCCATTGATGATGCACATTGCTGCATAGTCTCCACTGATCGTTTAAAAGCTTGGGAAGAGCATCACAAGAGTGTCAGGGTAGATGAGTTCTCCTCCTTGTTTTATCAGACCCCAGTCTGTTTACAGACCATTATTTCGCTTCATCTTTAAAAAATGGAAGTTGGCAGGGTCACTGGTTTTCTAATTGCTCCCTGCAGGTGCAAAGACTCCTTGTTAGCAACCTCTCTGCCCCCCACCCCCAGCCAGGCCAGTCCTGTTTCTATTTTATTTATCAGCATACCTACTTAAATTTTGTCTGATTTCTGGAGCAAAGGTCATTTTTAAATGTCCAGAAGAGATTATTTTAAGAACCAGTGCTTTTTGAACCTGTAAAACCCAGGCCCTGGTTAAGGGATGCAGATTTTTTGATCACCTCTCAAGTGACCCCAAAAAGGGAAGCTGCCTGTTTTGTCCTTCATCAAGCCAAAGCATTGATCTTTATTTTTTCCAGAGCATAAGTTGACTTGTCCAGGTTAAAGTGGAGATGAATGAAAAGAAATAAAATGCATGTATTTGAGAAATAAAGGCAATACGGGCTGTGGGGGGAAGTAGAATTCTTGATCTTGTTTAAAGACCACTGGCCCAGTTGGCATTACTCCTGCTGTGTTGGTTTTGCTTTTGCTTGTGGACCTACCCTGTTCAAAAATAATAGTTGGCGGCAGAGTGTTCCGAGAATACATTCATTAGGGAATGTAATTCAGCCTGTATGGCAAATGGTCAGACTAGAAAAGCACACTGGATCTGAATTAACAGCTGAGGGGAAAGAGGAACCCAGGGGCTGATCTCTTCTCGCAACACCAATAAAATGGAGTAGTGCTTGTGTTCAGAGTTAGTGCCAGGTATCCCAGTCAATTGGGCGCAGTCTAACATCTGGGGGGCCCTTTCTTTGACTTAAGCGAAGAAAACGCAATTGAGAGCTTTTGTTGTGTCCTAAGTGAAAGTACAACCAGAGTTAAATTGGACATTGCTGTGTTTTTTCTACCCATTTCATTCCTTCAGGACACGGTATCATAAATACTAACAAACTCTTCTCTGTAACATGAGAAAGAGTGTCTCACTCTTGGTCACATTTTTATTTCATGACCAAAACATAACCTTTGGGGCCACATTAGAAGTGAAACACACAGATTGTTCATTTATTTTTATCACTCTATTTTTTCCATAAGAAAGTCTTAATACCATGTTCAAACTATCACCGACTAAACTGACTCAACCAACTCACTGAATTCCCTGGTTACCTCTTAACACTTCTATATATGCTGCACTTCCCTGAAATCAGTTCTTGTCCTTTGGACTGGTATTACTGAACACGGGACTCAGCCTTCTATTTCTCTTAGATCCCCGCAGAGACCCAAGCAAAATGCTAATAACAGGTAGACTAAATGTGATTCTTTTGTTATTAAAGAGACAATAAATTAAAAAAATAGAGACAAGTAATAGTATAGAAGCCATTTGAAATATGTTAAAGTGCAAAGTAAGCATATTAATTTAACAGTGCACCTATGTGAGACAATCTAAAGAACACGCCACAGAGAAAAGACAGAGTAAATGAGTAACAATTGTTCCTGTGATTTAAGTTGAAATAAATTTGAGTCATGAAAGGGCTGGTATGTGAATAACTTTCAAACACCTTTTATATGTCTAGTTTTGTTAAATTAGACCACAGGACCCAGGAAAATTCTTTGCAAGTTCTTGGTGTTCTGAACAAAAAATTGGACAGGACACACAGAAAAGGTAGTGGGGATGTACATTTATTGAAGGTAGAAAAGAAGTATGCTCTGCAGAGTGATAGCAGGCCAATGAACAGACCCACAACAGCCTGAGGATAAGAGAGAGGAGCCTTTTGAATCTAAAATCCTGGATTGGCTTCCCCCTCATGCAAATAAGGGATGGGGACAGTTGTCCTATCAAAAACTCTCTTGGCCTGGCACCAGAATTCAACTGCCCTATTGAAAGACTCCCTTGGTTTCCTGTCAGATGTAAATGAAGAATCAGAAACAGCACTTTTCTGACTCATTCTGTGTAGAGTGCTCAGAAGCTGCAGAGGCATCCCAAATCTTGTATTCTGCATGTGTTGTCTGGGTCTCTATGACTTGGCTAGATTCTGCCCAGTTGTTTAGTTTTGTCCCAGCCCTAATCTCCTATATTGTTTCCCCAAGAGACATAATCCCCCAAATTCTTTATGGAATTCTGAGGGAATGGAGGTATCTTTGTTTCTCATAGCTGCTTCCTGCTGAAAGGGGCTGTAGGCCCTACCTGCTGAGGATCATGTGCTCTCTGACCAACTACCTCGGGAGAGTTCATGCTTGTCTGTCAGGAATTGTTGAGCTGATACTCAGTGAATTTGTTAGGAGAGAAATGGGCTGTCATCTGGACCATCAGCTGAAGCCTTGAATGGGTAAACTTCACTGTTAGGTTGAGGAAGCAAAGGCCAGATATGAGAAGGAACAGGAGGACAGTGAGTTTTTCCCAGACAAGAAGGAACCAAGTAATGTTAGGAAGGTAAGTTCATTTTAGGGTCTAGTTGGCTCTTTTAACTTTTCCAGAGGACTAAGATCGCCATGCAGAATGGAGCCACTATTTTGTTTCTAAAGCCTTTGCTGACATTAGAGAACTGCCCCCAGTTTAAACCTCTTCCTAGTAAGGGAGTAGAACACCATGGATCAATCATAAATTCTGGGTTTTACATTTGACAGTCAAATTGACACATCAAAGCAGGAGTAAAGAACCTTTTAACTGGGCCTCCCTTCAAGCTTAATTATGACTATAGATCTAGAGGACAGTTTTCCAGAGAAGGAAGTTAAAGGTGTTAAGCCACCCCTTGTCTAAAAGGAACTTAATATCCTTACCGTGATGTCAAGGGTCACCAGGATCTGGTTACAGGAGATGGAGTTATCTGTGCACAGAGCCATTCCATTTGTCCAACCCAGATTTTTTTCTGTCCTCTTCATCAGAGAAAGCATGTGAGGATTTTGGATCCCTATGTCACTCCTCCAGTGCCATGAGCCAGCTGCATCAGTTACCTGACACATGGAGCAGGGCCTGGGTGGTAGCCTGGTACAGTCATGTGCCCAGTGTCCAGCTTCCTTGCATTTCAAACAGGAACTCTTTGTTTGATTGGCCCTGGGTTTTTTCTTGGACAACTCAGCTGTGCCTAAAGTCATCCACGTACTTGGGTGCTGCAAATGTAACAGCCATAATTTTGCCTTTGTTCTCGATTCCCCTGCTTTTTACCCTTTTCCAGATTCAGATTGTTGAACATAGAAAACACTGTGTCCAGAAACTGGGTCAAAGGGGACTGGAGACCCATGCAAAGCTTTTGTAATTTGCGCTGAATATCGGACTGATCCACTCATGCAATGCTGTCCTGTTAGTGCCTTTCCTCTTTGGACAGTAGAGGTAAGTTTGCATATGTATGAAACCTTTTAATTGGCTGTGAAAGACAACCGATTTTCCTTTTTGCCTTATGTAACCATTCTCACCTTTTTATAGTAAACAAGTTTCCTAATGCATCTTTTTATTCCTATGGTAAGAGCGGTCATCATTTCAGACCTCATGTCTTGTTCATCCACAGTATTATCGTCCTAATTCAGTTCTGCTGGGGGCTCAGTAACTTCACCAAGGTGATTCCCTCTTCTTGTAGCGTATTATTCATCTGCCTCTCTCCTAAACTCTTCTAAGATTCTTTGTTTTCCATCTGGGGTACAGCAAGTAGCCAAGACTGATTGGACATCTCATAGTGAGAGGTTAAAAAAGGGGTCTGTGTTTGAAACCCATCTGCCAACCTGCTAGGATCTTCTGAAAACAAGACTAAACATTTATTGCATTGTTGGATATTTGCCAGTGAAAAGTAGCCTCAAGTACTCAAGTAGGACTCAAGTAGCCTCCTCTACTTGGGACCTGTCTTAGGGGCAGGATGAGCTGTGAGTTGGAAGAGTGAGAAACTCTACTCCAAGTATGTCCTGTGGAGCGTAAAGCTGTGTGAGCAGCACAAGTAGGGTGCTAGGGAGTACTGGGCCTCTCCCTGGAGCTGGCTGGTGATGAGGTTTCTGAGTCACTTGGGAAGGTAGAATTGATTTATTAGCTTAAGGATTATAAAGAGAAGGTAGAGGAGACCTCCGTGTGTGTGTGTGTGTGTGTGTGTGTGTTTCACTAAACATGCAGGAGAGACACAGGTGGGTATATGATGAGTGACTCATCTACAATATCAATCTCCTTTTTGGGGGCCTGTTTAAGGACTGTATCTCACGGGCCTTTGCAAAGGGATGGTTTTTAATAAAGAGCCATAAAAGCCTGAACATAAGGGATTTCCTTATGATTTTCCTCACCTTTCATAGGAAAGATCTAACTGAAGCATAGTGCTATAATTTAGACTGCTGTTCTATATTCATTTCTCAGCATTTCCCAGTGCATACTAATAGTAAGAGTAAGGTCAGTGGGGATTGGCAGGGTGTGTTCCATCGTCCTTATGGGGCCTATGGAGAGAGAAGACTAGGTGTCTCCACAGAAGGACAGAGACCCAGTGAGCCCTAGGAAAAGTCCTAGGCAAAGTGAGTGGCAGTGGTGCCCACTCCCCTTTTTTCCTTAGACTCTCAATAGCCTGCGACCCAGTGTGACTCCTTAATTATTGTGACTCCATAACTACCTAACAGTTTGCCTTGAGTACTGGTCAGGCAGTGCGATTGTTTGTGTCACTCAGACAGGTGTCATTTCAACAAGTCAATTCTTATATTGAATAAATTGATAAAAATCATCATTTCTATATTTCCTGTTATATTCTTATAAAAATTAATGAAAAAATAAGTAATTTTTGGTCATCCTGTATATAAATCATTGGACTGGAAGTGGTTAAATACCAGGGTAGAACCTCCTACTGACTCCATCTATTTGAGAAAAAATGTCCCTCCCATTTATCCCAATGATAAAAGTGATTAGTAATGGTAATTTTTTTTAGGGCAGTAGAAATAGAAGCCTACTCCTCAGCATCTAAGAAACAGCCTTGGAAAATCCCAGGTACTGCACAATGCAAAGGTTGGGTCTGTTACATACTGGCTAACATACTCCAGCTCTATTCCCACATACTCACAGCTGGATTTCCCTTCATGTCTGTTCCCTCTGCTCTGATCAGGCCCTCGGGCACATGTTCCTAAATCGCCTGAATTTTTGTTAGAGGAAACATTCAGAAGGGAAGGGAAAGGGGCCTACATGCTCCTGAAAATGGAACCCATAACCTTTATCTATTACAGTGAGATTTCCTGGTGTCCATGAGGACAATTAAGAAACACAGTGAAAAGGTGAATTGGAGATTTAAGGTAAACTGAAGATTTAAGAAGTGGGGTCCTTAGCAAGTGACTCATTTGGGTCAGCTAGAGATAAAAGGTCATCCGGGGGAACGCTCAAAGGGGACTTTGATCCTGGTGAGCAGCACAGGGGCAGCTGGGGTAGGTGGCTATTCAAGCAGGAGACCAAGTAATGGATAGCATGCCCCAAAAGAATGAGAAAGCTGAATGAAGTCCCGAGAGGAACCAAAGTGTGGGAGCAGAAAGAGCAAATGAGCCATATTAAATTTTAGGTCACATACACATGAAACCCGCAGTGTGTAGAAGTTTTCTTATTCTGGAAAGACCCTAAAATGGTCCATTCGGGGACCAGATTAGCAAGGAGACACTCTAGCAGGTGGTGAACCTATGGCACACAACCTGCAGCTGGCACACAGAGGCCTCTCTGTTGACACACGAGCCAAGTGTATGAGTTGTTTTTATTATACTAAACCCTCAGTGTTCAGGTTTAACTGCAGTGTTGGCACTTTGAGATAAATAAGTGAGTTTTGGGTTGCAGTTTGGGCACTCGGTCTCTAAAAGCTTCACCATACCTGCTCTAAAACCCCTTCACTGTCTGACTCATAATCATAATGAATGACAACACACACACAGTAGGGGAAAGAGAAGATAGAAAAAATAATGAATTCCCCAAAGGGATTGTACTTGCCAACTGTTTTGTGTAAGTCATTTACTGAAACCATAAAGTCGAGAAAAAAAAAAAACCACCTCAAACACTTAGTGGCTTAAGACAGTCACATTTATCTAGCTCAACAAATTACAGAGCAGTGATTTAGATTGGGCTCAGCTGGGTGGCTCTTATCATTTATGCTCAGCTTATTCCACATCTGGAGATTGGTTGATTAGCAATCTGTTGAGATCTTGAGGATTAACTGGGTTCTGCACTTCTCATCCCGCAGTGAGCTAGCCCAGGCATGTTCCCACAGCCTGTCAGAAGGCCCGACCAGGACAAGTTCTGATGTGCTGATGCTTTACGCCTCTGCTCAAATCACTTGTGCGGACAGCCTCTTGGACAAAGCACATAGCTGAGCTCACAGGCAGGGTGCGTGGGGGCAATAGAAAATTACAGAGTAAAGAATAGTATTCTTGAAGAAAGAATTGGAGTCAGGAATACCACTCCCAATGAATTCTATGCTAATTGAATGAATGACACCTCATTTAACTTCATTATGACTCTAAGAAGTTATCACTATTGTCCTCATTCAATAGCTGTTCATATTAGAGAGAAAATCCAATCAGCTGATAATTAACCTAGTCACTATTTCTTCCCCTGTTAGATATGGTCTTCTGTCTCCACACATCTTTTAGAGTTTCTTAAACCTTGATTATTTAGAGAAAAATATTATGATCATGATTCTTTTCCAAAAGGAATAAATATAAGTATGTAAGCTATGTTCAAATCAAAGACATAAGAAAAAGAAGGAGCAAAAAAAATGAATTTTACTGAATTAATCTGCATACAAAAAGAGTATTAGATGGATTAAGGACAAGAAATAGAGATAGCCCAGGTGATCCTTAAATGAAAAGCATATACAGGAATAAAAATCAGAGCTTTAGAAGGTCACTTTGATATAGAAGAATGAAACTCCCGACCTACTGGGTCTGCAAGTTCATGTTCTCTAAAATCAAAGAATGAATTTTAGGAACAACAGAGGTGAAGAGTAGAATATATTTATTGAGAGAAAGCTTCTGTCTGGAGAGAGAGAGAGAGAGAGACAGAAGGGGTCCCAAGAGGGTTGCCCAGGACTCTGTCTTTTCCAGGGACTTTTATAGAGTAAAACCATGGGTTCAAGGTGGGGAAGACTGGAAACTCACAAGGCAGATGGGCATAAGGTGGAGCATAACTATAGTTAGCCAATAAGATCAATAGTTCAGGTAAAATTGATTACATTAGGGACAAATGGGAAAGCAAGTCAAGTAGCAGGTGGGCATTCTTGAAGCTGTGACCTTTCCTCTAGAAGGATGGGATAGTAGCTCCAGGGAGAGAGGGAACTAATTAGAATATCAGTCTTTAGGATGTGGATTCATTTGTTTGATCCTTTGTCTTGAGGCCTGGCCCACAGCAGGAGGTGTCTGTCTCCTTTGCAGTTTCCAGGTGTCAGCACTGGCTCTATTGAGGACCTAGCCCTGTCTCACTGCCTACAGTATTTTTGCCTAACTCTGTTGCCTGCTACAACTTGTCTTTCCAGATATTGCTTTACCTTACAAAACTAAAATAATTAAAGTAACACTGTCAGATAAATGGAGAGATCAATAGAGAGAATTATGAAGTACCGAAGTAGACCAGAGTCCATATAAGAATTGAGATGATGATAAAAGTAACAACATATCAAATCAGTAAAGAAATTATGGAATATTTAATAAATGATACTGAGATAACTGGATAGTCATCAGTGATTTTTACTGTATTTCCAAAACACCTTATACATCTTACACACACACACACACACACACACATTCGAGGTTTGTCGAGGATTTTAAAAATGAAATGAGATAATAAAACTATGAAGACAAAGCATGAGAATATTTTATAAAATATAATTTCAAAAGGGGGAAGATGTCAGATTTGATACAAAAGCCAAGTCTCACTGGGAGCCCTCTGAGAGACTTCAGAACACATCTCAGAATTATCATACTGAGCTGTGAAAAGACCACATTATTTGTCCAGAACTCCTGTTGGTTGAGGCTCCTCCTGGATCATTAACTCCCAGTACTTCAACTTCTTACAGGCAGCCTACACAGTAGGCCAAGAAGATTCAAGGGAGCACCAATAAAATCTGGTAAGTACAGGAAGCAAAAGTTTTGGTGTAAGTCCTTAAGAGAAACAAAGGTTATTCTTACACTTCCACCACTTGATTCTACACTCATGACCACTGGTTAAGTCTGTGGAACAATGTAACATCTTATGATACTACTTTGCAAACTGTAAAAGCTGTAGTCTTTCAGCTTCCGCTATAATGAGACTGCTGTGTTAGTTACTTTTCTCATTGCTGTGACAAAACACTTGGCACGCAAAGTTAAAGGATGAAAGGTTTATTGTAGCTCACAGTTTATAGAGGTTTCAATTCCTAGTTGGCTGGGTGACATGGCAGAGGGGCCTCACAGAAGAAAAACTTCATGGTGGGCAGAAGGCAGCAAAGCAGCCAAAGTAGTGAAGCAGCAGCAGCAAATGACTGCAGCAGCCCTGTCTCTGTCATTTGTATTCTATCCAGGCTACACACCCTTGGGGAGGGGTAGCACTCACACCCAAGGTAGGCCTTCCCTTTCTCTTCACCCAGAACTACGCCAAACGAAGCACTGGACTACTTTAGTAATCACATATTCCTGATTCCCAGCTTCACACACTTAAGCCCAGCATCACACACCAGAGAGCCAGTCACCTCTGGAAAGCCTCACCTACGACCACATGAGGTTTGGTTGTGGAGGGGGGGAATCTAGACAAGTCATAACATCTTTAAAAGGCATTCTACCATTTTTGAGGTTAGCTTTCTCGGGTGATGGAATTTATAGTAAGACCCATGAAGAGCATGTGTTTAAGCTGTTTACATGTCTTCTACAGTAAAATGAATTCCTTGTTTGGGAGCAGTACTGTGTGGAACACTATGGATCTTAAATCACAAGGAAAAGCTGACTGAACTTTAATTTGATGCACATGTAGCACCTTCTACCTTTGGGCTACTTATGACCAGAAGCTTTAAGGGTTACTTGACAATGGATTAAATCATTGTGGTTTTTCCTTAATTACCATTACCACAAAGTGATGAAAAATGTCTCACTTTGAAGAAGGTATCTTGAATGTCTTAGATGACTATGCCCCACAAATCTTCACTAAGATTCAATGAGGTCTCTGAATTTTCATGAGTGTTACCTACCATCTGGCACAGATGTATTTTACCAAGGTGTCTGGGTTGCTTCCTATGCTTTTGTTCAATGGGTGTGGTCTAATCAATATCACAGTGAAATCCTAGCCTAGCCCAGTGAAATCCTAGAAATGATCAGGTTCTGACAGACTAGGTTAAGAAAGCCAGCAGGATGTCAGTGGAAATGTGTTCCTGCTGGGTGAAAGTAAACTATTTAGTGGTGTCTGTTCATTTATATAAGAACAAAGTGTTTGCCCAATTGTCATGTGCATATCAGACTCCAGGGATTGTGATTTTACCCATAAAAACAGACCACATCTGTAACAGTATCTGCATGTGAAGCCACTACCCAATTAAGTGTCCTGAAGTCCATTTATTCTCCCCAATCTGAATCTTTTCTGCGGAACTCAAAGTTATGAGAGTAAATAGGGATATGAGTGGAATCAATTCCAACATATTTTTGGATCCTTAATGCTGGCATAAATTCTGCACTTATTCCAAGGATAGGATATTTCTGTGCTTCATAGTTTGTAGGGGACCCCCAGGTAGCCCTTCTTTCCATGATTCCCTCCTTCCATCAGTCACAGAACAAATGCAAGGGTCCCTTAACTCCAAAATTGTGCATTTGGGAACTGGGAAAAAAAAACAGTTATGGGCCCACTGTAAGAAAAACTCCAGTCATATCTCACTTTTGTCACTGGATCTCATAATTCCCAGTCTCATCATAACACCTGTCTTCAGGGCCTGCCAGGAACTCTCCATCCAGATAGGCTTGTGGTATCCGCACAGCTTTGCTTCTGACCAAGTACCTCCTTTTACTGCAAGAAGAGAAATAATGAGCTCACATGCTTGGAATTCAGTTTGAAGGCAGTGTTTGTAACTTCTCCTAAGTCTGGTGTCCCTCTTTCCACAGTAATAGGATCCTGTAATGACTGAAGAACTTCTTAGGGATGGCTAAGTGGGTCCACAGTATACACATGTAGGGACCGCTAAGTATCCTCTACTGAATAGTGGTAATAAAGCCTTTTCTGGGTGGCATATTTGTGATTTCTATCTCAAGTAGATATGCAGAGATGGTGCACTAAAAGCTGGTAACAGTGAAGACCACTGGCATCTAAAGCCATCAGTAGCCAGGCTTGGTAACATTGAAGGCAGCCAGCAGCACAGAATGATGGAGAATAGCCAGGAACTATCATTTCTGGTGGATAGAAAAGGCCTTGAAACTTGCTGGTAGCTGCAAGTCCTCCAAGGAGGACCACTAATACTAAAAGATCTGTGCATTGCTGGCATTCAAAGCCCAAGCCTGTTAACATAAAACAAGCTATGCTTTGTCAATTTGTGATTTATATATATATTGAGCAAGAACCCTTAGCTGATTGGAACATCTTAGAAGACAGTAAGGAGATCTCCCTGCCCCTCCACTTTAGAGGGCTCTGGAGAAGAGGGGAGAGAATGGTGGTGAGCATCAGTAGTGTGAAGAACTAACCCATGTCTGATTTTCATCTATACTAGACTGTAGACCCAACCTAGCCAGTGACACTTCGCTCCTCTACTCATTTCTAATCTTGCCTTGCAAAGTTAGGAAGAGCCACTGACTGTATAAAATTTTATTCTTTCTGAATCTGAGTCCAGTCACTTTGGCAGCTGTTACCTGAAAGAGTTGTGCCCTGGAAAGCTGTGGTGGGAGGCAAGAGCAAGGGGCGGGACCAAACTGTAGTCACCTTTCCCAGTGGGGCGAAAGTACCCCCAATCAATAACCTGTGTGTTACCTGTCCCCACGCTAAGCACCACCCCAGTCAGAGGTTATGTGAGTACCCTAACCCGCACATGCCGGTTAGAGAAGGCCAGGCTGTCTGTGGTCGTGGACTTCTCTCCATGTCCTTGGGAATAAAGGTCTGTTTTATCTCACATTTTGCTGTTTCACCACGCTGAAAATCCTAACACTACCAGTTTCAATGGAGGGAAGGAAAAACTAGAACAATACATACCTGAATATGACTATGCCCATTTGATTTCTCTAAAACATTATTTATGAAAGGTGGCCTAGGAGTCAGATTGACTGAAGCTTCAGAACTAATTGTGGGACAGGGACTAGTAAGATGAGATCAATAAGAAGAGGTGCTGTAAAACATATGACTTAAAGCTGAATATTGAGTAGCCTTGTTCTTTCTCTCTCTTTCTCTCTTTTTTTTTTTTTTTTTGCAGTACTGGGTATTGAACTTAGGGCCTCATGCATGCCAGGCAACTACTCTACCACTGAGTATATCCATATCCCTGAGTATCCTTGTTCTTAAAATTTCTTCACTTAATTCCCTCCTTACTTCATTTATTCAGGCTTCAATCTTCTTTCATATGGCTTTGATCTTTTTTTTTCTTTTCTGGAACTGGAGATTGAACCCAGCTCTTAGCTACATCCCCAGCCCTTTTTCATTTTTTTAAATTTTTATTTTGAGACAGAATCTTGCTAAGTCACTAGGTTGGCCAGCCTTGGCTTGAACTTGTGATCATCCTACTTTACTCTCTTGTGTAGCTGGGATTACCACTGCACCCAACTACTTTGGATTTTCTTTATTTCAGCTTTGCTCTGTGTTTGGTCACAGAGCTGCCCCCCATTTCTTGGGCATAACTTCTGCAATTGATCTTATGCTTGAAGCCCCCTACTATGCTTAGGGATCAGCCTTCTGAGTTATAATAGACCAGTGGTAGATTCTTAAATACAGTGATGCTTTTCCTTCACGAAAAAAAGGTTCTGCTGTCAGCTCTTAAACCAACATTCTTTCTCTGTATCACATCATTAGTTGGCTCTTCTGAAATAGCTTTAAGATTAGCTGATGTTTTTCTGTTCCTTTCCTCCTGTGAGGGTGGTTGAACAAAGTCGGTTACAGTAAGGTGCTAATGAGACCAGTATCTCCAGCTCAGTCTTCCTGAGGGGTGGTTAGCTTTGTACTGTTACGGATCAGTGATCCCATTCCCTCGCTGCCCTGCTAGCTGTCTTGCCAATGCTGTTGTTCATTGCAAAGAAGGCCAGTTTGCAGGGAAGTGAGGAAGAGCAAAGAGAGGGAGAGAGACAAGTTAGTAGATTATATGAGAATACCCAGTAGTGTTGGTGACCCAAGGGAGTCCTTGGTTAAGATTAGGCTGTTCCTATAAAATCTATTAGACAAGACAGCAAGCTCTGCCTAGCCTTACAACAGTCAGTACCTTTCAATTTCTGTGGAGGGTAATAATTATATTTTCAGCTTTTAAATTCAAAATCAGAAATCTTACTTATGCCCTAAAGAGGTAGGTCGGTGGCAGAACTCAGCATTTCCTTTAGTTGGAAACAAATTAGGTGACATGTCTATTTTTAAGAAAGAAATTATTTAAAAAGTCATTCAATGATAGTCTAGTCATGAGTACAGACGAGTAAGATTGATAGTCTAGTGGCTATTTAAATGCGGATATAATTACAGAAAACAACCTGATAGCTGTGAGTTATGTATATCATTCTAAAGAGATTTTACAACTTTTAAAACTTGAGAAATGCATGTTTTTATAATCATTCCCAGACACAAGCAACTTGATGTTTTAAAAAAATATTCAACAGTATTACTAATTAGAAAATATTAGTCTTACCTAACAGTAATTTCATTTTACAGTGCTAATGCTTTCACACTGAGCTACATCTCCAGCACATTTTAAAAAATGGTTTTTGACTGGTGTATGTTTGCAGTGCATAATATTAACATTTGGTATATATGTATATGAAATCTTGGAAATTTTTTTATTCCTTCCCCTCTTTACTTCCCACTTCCAGTTTCCTCTCTTTCCTTTCCTTATCACCAAAATGTCTGTCTCCATTTTTAAAATGTTTTATCTTGAGACAGTGTCCCACTGATTTGCCCAAGCTGGGCTGGGATTTATGATCCTCCTGCCTCAGTCTCCTGGAGTATTGGGATTACAGCTATGCACCACCACACCCTGGTCTATCAGTAATATTTTAGTTCTAATTTTAGTTTTGATGATGATAACACAATATGGTTCTTCTGTATCTGTAAGGATTTAAAATTATCTGCATGACTTTGAGCAACATAATATCTAATAATGTCCCTGATTAACTTTTGCTACATAAGAGAATTCATAGGTGTAGCTTCATCTATCATAATATTTTACTCTGCTTAGACCAAATGCAAAAAGGAAGAACAAAAAGGTTGGACTAACAGCAAAACCTGTTAAACGGTCACTGTTACAAACCCCTGTAGGTCTCAGCACCACCCTTACATAGAGCAAATTAAAATTGCTCTCCATTACTATGAAGCTTTAGGCAGTGGTTCTTCCTGTTGGATCCTCTTAAGAACCTGATGGATGCTGTGAATCTTCTCATCAGTTTAGGAGAAAAAGAAAAGGAGTCAGTGCATAAATACACAACATAATGCATCTGATTTTAGAAGATTCATTGATGTCCTGAACCCTGTGAATGGATTTTGGAGAAGAAATGACCATAGACTCATTTATTTAAAACTTTGGAGTTAAGTAGTAACTTTGCAGTTCTCTTTTAAAGAACTAAACCCAAGCAAGATTTTGAATGAATAAAAAACAAGGTAAAACAGTATTTAAAAAAAAAAATTCTGCGAATGAGCTAATGTGATTTTGGAAACCCCTAGTCTAGGGTCTAAATAGCATATTTCAATCCTTGGAGTCCTCATAATCATCCAGGAACATTTTAAGCAGTCCAGATGCACTGGCCCCTACTCAGACCAATTTATTCAGCATCTCTGGGTGTTTGGTGTTTTTAAAGTTTTCCAGGTGACTATGATGTAAGGTCAAGTTTGAAAATTACTGGCTCTAGAAAAGAACCAAGCTAGTGCATAAAAGACAGGCTGAATCCATTAAGAAGATACATGGACTATTTCTTAATAGTACTCAGTAACTATTTCTACAAGATGTTTCACTTTCAGAAGATATTTATCAACATTTTTATTTCTGTGCTAAGTACATGAAAAAGACAGTAAGGGCTGACCTAAAGTTGACCTTATCTTCTGGACAAGAAAAGAAGCACGATGTTTAGGATGAAAGAAAACATTCAACACAATCTGTTTTGCTTAAAGAATTAGTGCTCCGAGATTGTTTTTTTTTTAAAGGAAATAAAAATGTCAAATGATAGGAATTCTGATTTGCAGTCATCTGGGATAGTATAAAGACCATCTTAGAAGAGCTAAGATCTTTTCAGTATTGTTCCGTTGTAAAATCATAAAAGCTATCATTCCACAGCAAGGCCTCTTCAATCTCCACGAAGGAGCAGGGCCATTATGTACTACAGAAGTGTTTGGGGCTCAACTCTTACAGAAGCACACACACGCTCACACACCTGTTCACACCTACAATTTCTTGGATATGTTTACAAGCTGACATACTTGCATACATGCACATACATTAATTTCTTGGGTCTGTTCACAGCATAAACACATGCATGGGTTCGCATATACTCTCACATGATTTCTTTCAGCCAATCCTGCGTATTCTGTTCTTCCTCATAATTTATGGGAGCAGCTAACTATTACTGCAGTGACTAGTCCAATTATTAGGGCAATGAAATAGGTTACCGGCAAACCATAAAAGGCTCATTAACTTTATGAAAAAAATGCCAGCAGTTTGCTTTTCAGTGAGATTACTTCCACACTCGCAGAGGACAGAGCTGTAATTATTCCGTACACCTGCATTTTGTCACTCTGAAATTTGCAGGTATTGATGCGTTTAGGAAAGTGGCACCATGATTATCCTCATAGCACCTGAATTCTAGTCAAACCATTTCAGGGCTGTCGTCTCAGTGTGAAAAAGAAAGCAGAAAGAAAATGAATCAAGAGTACTGAATAAAGCTAGTGGGAGTCCATGGGCTGATACTGGAGAAATGAAGGGAATCTCTAATCATCCCAGATCAGCCTGGGCCTTTCCCAAGAGACCAATGCCCCTGAGTTATGATCGTGGTGGTTATCGAAGTATCTGGAGAATGGGAAGCTTACTGCTATGGAAGATGCCTTTCTACTGGTGCATGGAAGATAATTCAGGCAGGATTTATTGTTTTGTTTTACCATAGCAATAAATGAGATGAAAATCTTCCTCGTGATATCAACTGCCATTGTACAGGGCTCTTTGAAAGCCCTACCCACATTGATTCAGAGATGAGAATGGATTTGTTTTCAGACTGTGGTTACTTTCCCTTTGCTTATGTGAGTCAGGACCAGAGGGCAATTCAATCCTAATAAGCTCATTCAGTATTTATGGAACAGGCAGCAGAGAGAGGTCATCCCGGCTGGGGAACTTTGTGGTGAAAAGCTTAGAGGTAGACACGAACAGAACAGTATGGGGAAAAAGTGTGGAAGAGGACTTGAAAAGACTGCGGTTGAAATTCAGAGTCCTCCTATCAGTGATGCAACCTTGGAGAAGTTGTGTGTGCTGTGCTCGGTTTGCATCTACCCTGGCAAGCTGTTAGGATCAAATGAGTTCACAGGTATGGTGCTTAGCATACTCCTCAGTAAATCGCAGCTTCTCCTAGTCACCTTTCTTCTACCTTCTGCATCAAGCTCATTACCAAAACCTACAGGTTCTGCCTGCACGGTGACTTTTACATCACCTCTAGCTTTTTAACTCCCACTGCTGCTGTCCTGGTTCAGGAAAGTCCTTGTTATTTCAGATCGCAAGTCCTGTAGTAGCTTCCACAATGCTCTTCTTGCCCTGCATTTTCCCTCTCTCCATCTGTGCTGCACACTGAGACCAAATTAATCTTCTAGGACTATAGTTCTACTCACAGCCTTGCAGTGTGCAAAGGCCTGTGACTGCCCAGTACCTACAGAATGAAGCTCCTGGTACCAACAGTATTCCCTGCTCTGACTCCCCCGACTATCCCAGATGTCCCCTGTACAGCCACCCCAAGAATGAGGTTTGTATTTGAACAAAATGCTAGATATGCCCCACATTGCCCCTGCCTCCTGTATGAACTACCTTCCAGCAATCCCTCCCTCCTTTCCCTCTCCCCCACTTCCTCCACCGCAGCCCACCTGAACATTTCTCCTGATAAAAATCATAGCCACTCTTTATGTTTGAGCATAAATGTCTTCTCCTCTGTGAATCAGCTTCCCTCCCATCTTGGCAAACAGATTCAATGTCTCATTCCTTGAATCCTAGCAGTACTTTCTGGATCTTTCTATACAGTAATTTCCTTTCTGTGTGGCATAGCCATTTATAATTGTGTGATACTCTTTTGCCATTGTCAGTTATTTCAGGCCCGGGCCCTGAGTCCTATTCATTTTTCCCTTTACTGCAGGACCTAAGCTCTGTTGTAATATCTAGTCCACAGAGAGAATGCAATACATGCATATTAAGTGAAGGGTATTCATTTCAATTTTAAAAACATTGATTTTGCAATAGCCAGTTAAACACACACACACAAAAACCAAAGATGACTGGAATAATCTTAAGGCACAAAAACTAAGAATTTGAGCATATATTTGCAGCACTAAGCTAAGGCCACTTGGCATATATATTGGAGTTAGTGTGATGTAACCTATAAAAGCATGTGGAAGATTATTCCTTAAGGAATTCTTTGCCTTTTGTCCTAGTTATTAATGAGCTATCAAAGGCACCCAGGGTCTTTCAAGGAGTAGGCTGTTTAGTAAGAAATCCAAGTCCTCATGACATGCATTAATAAATAGATGGTTTACAAATCAGTGCAGAGTAGAATCTTCTTTCATGGCCTACTCTTTGCTGGCAAAATGCCAAAGCTTCCAGATGTGCAGATAGCTAAGCCTTGGTTCTGTACCTGGGTGCTCCACCCAAGGCCATGGAAGAAAAAGTGAAACACCAAAACAGAAGCAAACAAAGGGGCGGGGGTGGCGAGCATCCCAGCAGCCTCTCTCTCTCTCTCTCTCTGTCTCTCTGTCTCTCTCTCTCTCTCTCTCTCTCTCTCTCTCTCATGGTATTGGGAATTGAACTCAGGACCTCCTGCCTGCCAGGCAGGCACTGTGCCTCTGAGCTACATCTCTTAAAACAAGTCTGAATGCCCCTTTGTGACTCACAGTGGTTTTGATGTTCTTTCACTCCAGGCTTTGTAAATCATCCCCATCTCCTGCACTACAGTCAGGGCCAGGTCCAAATCGAAGGAGAGGGCACAAGAGTGGAGGCTTGGGGCTAAGAGGTGGCATAAAACAACATCTGATGCATACCTTGAGCCTTCCTAGGCCTTCTGTCTTTCCTTTAAAAACCTTTAGGTGCCTCCCAGTCCTCCTTGCTCTGGCTGGAGTCTCCTCGCACTGTCCTGGGGACCAGTTTGTCTTTGGTTTGGCATCTGAATGTCAGCCCATGTGTGTCTGTGTGCATCTGTCTCTGCTAAGCTGTGATGCTGTTAAAGTCATTGGGATTTTATGTATCAATATGCAAATTTATGCAACAACTAATGTGTAACTTAGCATTTTTATTTTTGAGCCAAAAGAATACACATGACTACTTACCATCATTTTGTTTTCGCCCAAAACTTTTGGTTACGCAAAAAAAAATTCCCTGCAGCTTGTCTGGTTTTGCCATTGCCTGTGTTGCTGTTTTAGCCACCAGATAAAAGCAGTGAGAGGCGATATTAATAAAGGGGATGCATATTTTGAAATCGGCCCTAAAACAACCAAACAAAGAGAAAGATGTATAAACTGTTAATATATAAGAGCCAAGAAGGGAAACTTTAAACTGAAGAGCTGAAGACACTAAGCATAATCATTTCTAAATAGCACAGTGTGAGCTGGAAAATGTTTTGCTAATTAGTCCTCGGAGAATTGAGCACTGTGCTGGAGAAGGAGGAATCAATAATCTTAAATGACCTGAAAAGAAAGCAAATAGGTGGTGACACTCATACATGCCATAAAATTAATGAGTAACACAAGTTCAAGTTTGCCGTATGGGTCTACGTACTAAGAAAGAATAGATTTTTCATGAAAGCAAGATCCTAGTATTTCCTATATATTTTATTGGACAATAAATCAAGAGATTTGAAGGCGCTGAATATTTGGGGAGCTTTATTATTTTAAAGAATCAAGAGCATTTCTTCTCAGTTTTTCTGCTCTTATTGTTTCAGGGGGCTCAAGGTCATTTCTCCCTGCTGGGATGGTCCCACTCTGTGAAGCTGGGTGCACGGGCTTATAACTTGGGGGCAGCACTTCTCTGTCAACCATCTTCAAATTCATGTTTTAACTATTCTCGGGGGGGGGGGAAGCTTGGATATCCAACAAGATGCTCCCCGGCCCCGGGGGAGTGAGCAGAGGCCTGGAGGTGCCTGTGGGTGCTGGGGAGGTTCAGATCACCCAGCTTTGTGCGCACCAGCAAACCTTAAGTGAGAAGGACGTGAGAGGCGACCTTTGCCATGTGTATTACATACAGAGCTGTTTCCTCCTGCTGCGAGGGCCTCTGGGATCCATCCAATTGCTCTTCTCCTCTGCCGCCTTGTCTTTCCTTAGGTTCAATAGGTTTTAGTTCTTCCCTAGTATAACAGTGAGGATCATTTTGGGCCACATATAGCAAAACACCAACCACAGAGACTTCACTAAACTGATCTTTTATTCTCCTAGCTGATTAGAAAGAGCAAATGTTGCAGGGCAGAGCAGAGACTTGAAGACGCCATCAGGGACCCTTCAGTCTGGGTCCTTCTGGTTTCTAATTTTCACTCCATTGTCCTTACTGTGTGCTTTTTGTTCTTGTGATTACAGGATGGGTACCATAGGTATAGCATGTGGTTCTACATTCCAAGCAAGAGAAGAAAGAAAGGTGATAAGGGAATCAAGGAAATGAGCATATACCAGTAGAGACTACTCTTTTTTATTTTTTAAACACAATAGCTTTTCTAAAAGCCCATTCCTGTAGACCTCAATGATGCCACCCATCAGGGACATATGGCCACCCCTGTCTGTAGGAGTGCCTAAGGAACTGACCATTTTTAAGAGGGCATGTCATCATCCTGAACAAATTTATATTCTCTTTGTTTAAAAAAAAGGGGGAGGAATAGGTCTCGAATAAGCAACTAATCAACAACATCTGCTGGGATGGCGAGGCATGCGGAGCAGATGAACCACAGATTCTATGGCATTCCAGGATTTGGGGTCTTCTCTGCTCAAGGTGTGACTAAGGGTTTGAAACAGATCATCAGAGCTGAAAATTACCACCCCAATTTCGCGTCTATGTGTAGGATAAATAAGCAATCTCTAAAATAGATTGCAAACAAGCTTTGTTTGTATTTGGGTACAAAATTATCAAACAGACAAATGGAGGAGGAGGAAGAGGAAAGAAAGGAGAAATGAGTTGGGGGAGGGGAGGAGAAGGGAAAGAAGGAAGAAGAAAGGGAGGAAGAAAAAACATAAAAAGATTGACTTACTTTTCATACCACGTGAGCTTATATATGTTCTCAGAGAATTTTTTTTTCTTTTTCTTTCCTTTTTTTAAAAAACAAAATCCATTTTATGTCAAAGAGGAAAAAAGAAGAAAAGAAAAAAAAACTACGACAAAATTTCAAAACATGTTAAACAGGATTCGACTTTAAGATAAAGGAAATGCACCATGGCAAATTGTCAGTCTATATGTTATTTGAAATATAACTTTAAACTGGGCATGGTGTCACACACTTGTAATTCCAGCACTCTGGGAGGCTGAGGCAGGAAGGTGGCAAGGTTGAGCCCAGCCTGGACAAATTAGTAATTTAGCAATGCCCTTTCTCAAAGTAAAAAAAAAAAAAAAAAAATTAAAAGGTGAGGGGTACTGCACAGTGTGAGGCTCTGGGCTCAGCTTCCAGGGCCACAAAAACAAAAGCAAAAAGAAACAAAAACATCCAAAAAACTTCAACTGGGTGTGATAGTGCATGTTGATAATCCTAGCTACTTAGGAGGCTGAGGCAAGATGATTCTTTGAGCCCAAGTGCTCAAATCCAGTCTGGGCCACATTGCAAGATATTCCCACCTCAAAAGAAAATTAAAATATAACTTCAAGACCAAAATATAATGGAGTTAATTTTGAATCTTTTGCTAAACAGACATGAAAAACACTATGAAGTGAGTATTATTTAACATCCTTGTAACTCATGTATGGAATAATTAGATGTTCACAGTAGAAATTTTAACCAGCATGGTGACTCAGTCCCAGCAGTAAAATCTCAGTAATTTAAACCCTGCTAATGCATATAAGAACTGAGCTAAACTCTCCCTTACTCAGTAGGGAATTAAATATGAATAAGGATTTAGATGGGTTATTTAACTTATCAAGAAAGCAAAACATTCCTGAGCAATGCCATTCACACTTAATATACTAATTACAGCAAAAATTGAAACTTGTGTTTGTATATATATTACTGGCTAAAACTTCACTTATTTTAAAATACAGCGTCCAGTAACGTAGATTGTGCTCCATTTTAAATTAGTGAATTCAACATCCGTTTCAGCAGATCCTAATTCTGGCTAAGACCCATTTGAAAGCATCAAATTGTTTGGCACGGGCTGCGTTGAGTTAATACAAATGATGGTTCTGTCATTTGAATGGTTCCTCCATCCAGACTGCTTCTCACGCTAACTCGCCACGGGAATGGCCTCTGTTTTCCAGCACATCTTTGAAGTCAGCTTTTAAAAGCCTGACATGTGGCGACTGTCAAGCTCCCACCTGAAATCTGGTTCCTTAGACATCTACAACTATTTTTAACCAGCTTTGGGAGTTTTTGACTCATTAGTGAGTTCTCCAGATCCACTGTTGGGCTACAAGTCATCTGTTTTCAGCGTCATCCACGTGCAGGCATTTGTTCTTGTCGTAAATCTGCCGTTTGGTCTCCTCTGTGCGATGCTATCCGTGACATTATGAAGGAGTCCTCATGCACCCCATGCGCAGCAATAGGGCCTGTCTGAGCTGAGCGCTGGGATTAATTGCCCACCTGTTCTTAGAAGCTACTTAGCTCTTCTCAGATGTTGTTCGTGTTGGCTGAGCTAGGTGGGTGCATGCCCAAATAGCGGTGCTCCAAAAGCAGGAATGGAGGTGCCATTAGTCCTCCTGGAAAGAACAAGGAGAGTCCTTGAGCTGTTCCCCAAATCAGAGGCCAACCCTGGTGAGTGGGTCTTTTCTCATAACAGATAGACACTTAGAAACATGCCACGAACAAGAACATAGGGAGAAAACCCCACTGATAACAAACTCCACAATGAGACATCCCCTCACATCCACCTCCTCAACATCCCTTTTTTTTATTTTAAAAAAAAACAGACAATAACAGGTTGGTGAAGATGTGGAGAAATGGAGCCCCTGAACATTGCTGATGGAATGGAAAATGGTGCAGCCCCTGAAGAACTCGATGGTGGGTCCTCAATAATTAAACATCCATATGTAAGATTCAGAAATTCCACTTCCGGGTAGATTCTTAAGACACTGAAAGTAAAAACTTGAATGAGTATTTGTATTCCAATCTTTACAGTTCTGTTATACACAACCAAATGCCCAACAACAGATAACTGGATAAACAAAATATGGTATATCCATACAATGGAATATTACTCAGCTACATAAAGGAATGAAATTCTGGCTTGTGCCTTAATATGTATAAATTTTAACTTCTTTCACTGAGTGAAAAAAGTCAGACACAGAAGGACAAATACAGTATTTATTAGTCCACTGAAGCGAGGTACCAGAGTGGCTGAGCCGTCAAAATCGTAGAGACAACGTAGGATGGTGATGACCAGAGATTGCAGGGAAGGGAAGAGTGAGTAGTTATTATTTAATAGATTCAGAGTTTCAGTTTAAAATGAAGAAAAGCTCTGGAGATAAAATGGTAAAATGGCCAGTTTTTATGTTAAGTATATTTTTCAACAGTTCAAGAAAATATAAAGAGCAAATGTGAGCAATGGGGCCGAGAGGGCTTCGGTAATATTTACTCCCTTTACACAAGGGAAACCTTCTGAAAAATGGCTTTTACCTCTTCCTTAAAAAGTCAAACCTGCCCTTCATTTCTGTTGGTTGGAAAATCTTCCAAAGAGTCTGTTGGATTCAGTTTTATCATAAAGCCAGGTAAGACTGTTTAGAAATTCAGAACATCAAAGGAAATAAAACTTAATGGTCAAACAAGATTAAATTGTTTGGTTCTACTATGGCATCTCAGCTCTTCTTGGAACTTTGGCTAAGATCAACTGTATTGGGGCATCAGCCACATCACTTGTTTCCCCTGAGGACAGTGGCACATGGATAGGACACTTGGATGACCTTATCCTGTGCCCAGCCAGGTAGGGTACCACCACTGCAAGGGACTCCAAGCAGAGCACGCAAGGATCAGACTGTGACAGGACCAATGAATGTGTACAATACCTGGGCACAGGCCAGGCTCTTTCAGTGGACACCCCTGGGCTGGGCTTGTTCTTTCTGAATGGCTGTGTACCCTGTCTCCCTAACTATCCTTCATTTTCAAAAGGCCAGCCCAGTTGGTATTGGTCAAACCAGCTTAAATTTGCTTTTATCATCATTTTCTAAAAATAGTTAATCATTGTCTTGGTTACTTTTTTCTCATTGCTGGGACAAAATGCCTGACACTCAAAATGAAGGAAGGAAAGGTTTATTTAGCTCACTGTTTGTGGAGGTTTCAGTCCATAATCAGCTGGCTCCAAGGTAGTGTGGCACTGGTACCAGGGCAACACTTCAAGGCAGCAGCAAGCAAAAGCAACCAGTGCAAACAACAAAAGCAAAAACAAACAAACAAACAAACAGCCTCTTCTCCTGGCTTATATTGTACACAGACCACCCCCACACACACCCCCAAGGTGGACATAGCTCTCATAAAATCTCCTTGCCCTCCTTTGTACGGGATGAGGATATTTACAAAGTAAGAGCCCTGGCTCCCTGCTGAGTCTCTCAATTAAACTTCTAAACTTCTCAAGTTGACACAATGTATCAACCATAGCAATCATGTGTAACACTATAGCAAAAATTAAAATGTGAAACATAATCTGTGGTCAAAATATAGGGTGAATATTTAAAAATTTTATTACAGTAGAAGACACACTGCCATTAGTGTCCTCCCCAAAATACTCCCCCTGGCATGGAACACCCTTGTCACATCATTACTGCCACTTTCTGAAGCAGTTCTGAAAGTCTTCTTTCATGAGTGTCTTTAGTTGTGTTACTTCAGTGTCTTGCATTGATCCAAAGCATTTATTTTCATGCTCATGCTGACTTTGGAGAAGAGCCAGAAGTTCTACAGTGCCAGACCTGGGGAATAAGAGGGTCACGTGAGGATGCCGTATAATATTTTTAGAGCCTGCCTTTCCGTTGAGTGGTATTTGGCGGAGCTGTTCATTGTATTTTTCCTCACATCATGTAAAGACACAGTGGAGAATTATTCAGCTATAAGAAGAATGAAATTTTGTTATGTGCAGAAAAGTGATTGGATCTGGAGATCATTTGGGGAAAAGTAAACTGGTGATCCAGAAAGATACATACAGTGTGTTCTCTCTAACATGTGGAATCTAAAAATGATGACAAGAAAATAGAAGGGAGACTGTTATTAGACAAGAGGAAGGGAAGAAGGGGGAGAGTGTGAGGGCAGGTAATGGGGTGATGAATATAATAAAAATATATTATATACATAGAGGTGACAAAGATTGTGAAACTAGGGGAAAGAGTGGGACAAAGAGGCAATGGGGAAATGATTAAAATATGCTATATGCATGTACAAATCTGCCAAAATGAAATCCATGAATCTGTATAACCCATATGCACTAACTTTGCAGAGTTGGAAACCTGGGGAACAACCATTGTCAAAAACTCCTGTCACTGCAAGTCTCCATAAAGGCATTAGTGAAAGATTTCAACCTGGACAATTTATTTATTTTATGCAGAAAACTTAAGGTGTTGCTTAACACATCTAGAACATGTTTCACCTTGTTTGAAAAGCACAGAGCCCTAACCTCACGATGAAGAAACACAGATCCATTCGGGCTATCATAGACTTCTCTATGGGTGTTTGAGTAATTGAGATGGAAAATCTTTAAACTGTCATGTGTGGGCACAGGTAAAAGGGGCATTAAAATATACACATTGTGGACAACTATTTTGAAGGAAACAAGAGACATTATGGTAGCCACTGTTGATTTCCTGTTGTCTTGTTTTGAAATCCTCTGTTGCTTGCATTGTTTTGTTCTGATCTGCTTTGTTCTGTTTTGGTTTTTTTCTCTTTAAAATAAAAAAAAATTTAAAAAATAAAATAAAAATAAAAACAATAAAATATATACATTGCCATGGCAAGGTTCTGGGAAGATGGTCCCTTATCAACACAGTCGTTTTTGATGAGTAATATTGCTGTCCTCTTCTGAGTGGTTTTTCAGGTTTTCATTACAGGCTTCAGCAAAATGAAGTAAGTTTTTTTAATCCTTGTGATGTGCAGACTTTCATACTCAGCTTCCTGTCAACATCTAAATCAGTATCAGGATAGGATTATTGCTACTGCTTTCATTTGGCCCTCCGGTTTGGGGAGAGTTTGGCTATTTTTGCAGAAATTTCAATGACCCACACTCTTAAAAGCAAAGAACTTACTAATTCTGTGTTGTCTATTCCTTCCTTTAAGTAACTCTTTGGGTAATGGGGATGGTGAGAGCAGGTTTAAATGCAGGTCATCTGAACAAGGTTCACTTTCTTAAAGTTGTCTTTATTATACAGCTCCCCTCCCTGAGCCTTGAAAGCCCACAGAGAATTTGCTAGGATAGGAGCTACCAAGAAGTCTTCCATTTCTGGCAATAGTATTGATCAGTTACTCTGGACAGCCTGCCCTCTGCAGCAACTTGAAATGCTAGATAAGATTTCTAAAATCATTGAAAATGCATTGTCAAGTGGCAATAAAGAAAGGAATCCACAGGAGCCCAGTGCCAAGTGAGAGTAGGAGGGGTGCAGACTACATAACAGCCAGGGCTCACACTGCCATCCCTGGCTCTGGGCTCCAGCAACTTGAAGCTTCCCTGTGGGCTGCAGGGACAATAAAGCAAAGACATGGGCCACCCAGGGTGAGTATCTGATAAGAGACTCTATAGGAAGCTGAGACACCACAGGACTACTCTTTGTGGAAGGGTCAACCAGCAATAAACCAGCCAGACAGATGGGAGCCACAAGGGAAATGCTGCTTCCAGCCTTGCTGTGGGTGGAAGGGAGGAAAATTCAAGTCAAGCGCTGACCTTGTTGCACATTTGCTGCCTAAACTTATCCTACATGCGCTATCCTCCAACTTCAAGCCAATAATTGGTTTTCAAGTGTCTTGGATTGGTGATGACCCCGGTAGGATAGAAGAAACCAACATAAACACTTGATAAACCAGAAAGAAATATCTGTCCATTCTCAAGGAGTTACTACAAACAAGCGTGAGGGTCACATACACACATACACCACAAAGAGACAATGCGTCCCACGTAGGAGCCACTAGCAGCCAGGTCTGGTGACACATACCTGTAATTCCAGATGAGGCACTAGTACCACAGTTGGACCCCAACCAGGGCAATTTAGCAACCCAATGACACCATGCCTGAAAATAAAAAAAAAATTTTTTGAAAGGCTGAAGATGTAGTTGGAAGCAAGGACACTGGATTCAATCCCTAGCACCGAAAAATAAAAACAGTCAGTAGAAACAACTTAAGCAAAATCAACTCCACAGTAATTTCAGATATTGGATGAAGACTGAAAATGAACAGCTTAATTATTTCAAGATATAAAAAGAGATTGAATGTATGAGAGAATGAAATAGATAAAGGAAAGAAATATTTCTTTCACTCATAAACTGTAATTAAAATGTGAAGCTGAAAGCATTTAGTGACTGAAGATTAAACCCAGATTAAGAAAGAAACTAGTCAGGTGAAAGATTGAGGTTACTCACAATGCAGGATGAAAGACAAAGAAATAAAGTATATAAATGTTTAATAAATGTCCTCAAGACTAAAATGAGGAGATATTGTGTAGGAACTTGCTGTTTATTAATAGAAAAGAAAGAATAAAGAAGAGGGATATTTGAAGAGAGATATTCTTCAAAATTTTTGCAAGAATCCAGCCTTCGGGTTTAGAGGCTGTTATGGATTAAAAACTGGTGGTCAACTTAACCCCCGCTGAATTAAATCAGCATGGTGCTGAGTGTAGGTGGCCCACACCAGGCGAGTGGCCAGCATAAAGATGTGCAGAGGAAAAGCAAGGTGTTGTGGGTTCTCCCAAGTGTTGCTGTGTCGAGCCGTTGGTTCTCCTGGATGTCATGGTTAGCTTCCCCAGTAAGAATTCGGCCATTATCATCCGAGGAGCTGGGGACCTTGTCAGTGAGAGTGGCTGTGGTTCACTTTAGGGGAGCTCTGCTCCTGACTTTCAGCATTACTTTGTGGCTCCAGAGGAGAAGATGTGTGCTGTTTAATCTCCAGGGGAAACTTGTCACGCTGGCTTTCTGACATGTGCTCAACTGTTATCACCAGAGGAGCTTGGGGCCTCATTGTTGCTGAGGATGGCTGTGGTATTTTTCTGGGGAGCCCTGGTCCTTATTTTGAGTGTCACTTCTTGGCTCCAGTATAGAACCCTCAACTTCTGGCACAGATCCTTCCCTTTGCTGGCATAGACTTTCTAGCTTCCACTGCTGACCTTTGGGCTTTCCCAGCACAGATCCAAGAGATAGATTTGTATGAGTCATTGTTGTGGGCTCTAAATCTTTAGTCGGACTCATAGGAGGCATTGTCACGGGCTCTAGGTCTTCAGCTGGACTCATGCAGGGCATTGCTGTGGGATCCAGGCCCTCGGCTGAATTTTCCTAGGTCGTTAGTGTTGTGAACAGGTTTCCTGTACTTTCTCGTATTTAACTCTGGGTGAATATCATAAAATAATATTATAAATTCTGTGTCCTGTATGTAATTGTTTTCCTTGCAACCCCTGAGTACAACAGAAGTATTGTGAGTGCTATACATTAGATCTGTGTCATTCTCTGCTTAAAACCAATAACCATTCATTGAGTGATTGCTGTGTACCAGACATTATAACAGCATTTTATATATGGAGTAGATTCACTTCTAGTCTGCAAAAATTTGTCCTTACTTTTATAAAACTCAATGTCATGTTCTGTCTCTAACCTCTGTTCTCTATCCAGTGTAAATACTGAACCCAGTTGTTTGTACATGAACTCAGTCAATTCCAGTGACTTTTCTCAATACAAAACATAACTGGGTTACTTTCAGATTGAACTTGCCTTCCTTCTTGTTCTCCAGCCATTCTTCCTGAGGCTTCACGATCTAAGTCAGAAAATGCCTAGGCTTTGGCATTTTTCAAAAAGACCTGGCTGCCCATTAGAATCAAAGTATGCAAAGAGAAGATACGAATCATAGGAATCAAATTTCCCAGGAAAATGAGATTTTAGTTGCTGCTCTGTAATGCTGGCACAGTGATTTGAGTTCAGGGAGGGACTGACTCATCCTGTATTGTACTAGAACCCCCAAAGCTAGAGAGACCCATCATTCCATTCAATTATCTTCTGTTAGTTCACCCAAGGAATTGTATCATTTTTATATTTCACAAAACCTCTCAGAAAAGACAAATTTTGAAATAACACAATCTCTTCCTCCACAAAAAGCCCTTTCATATAAGTAAGTCTTTTGCTTGAGTTTTGTAATACTCTGCACTTCTGGGTTTTGTCTTGAAATCTTACAAAACCAAGATTTGGCTCTTTTATAATTCATGGCATGTGAATTTTTCAACCCTTGAATGTTTTTTAGAGAAAGAGCCATTGTACACTATAGTTCTACTGCATGGAACAGAGCATGTTTTTCTATGAAAGCTGAGGATTTAGGCTTTTTTTTAAAAAATAAAGTCAGATGCCTATATTCTATTCTTTCAGAGCAAAGCTAAACAGAAAAATATAATCAAGTGTCACCTTTTAAAAACTAATAGCATGTAAGACCAGACTAAATCAATAAAAAGTTTGAGTTATGGACTCCACTTGAAAGAAATGCAATTTTATTGCTTTCAAATATACATAAACTCAAGTTAGGCTAATCAAGTGGTGTGTGATAAAGGTCCTTTGAGTATTTTCTTTAGCATATCAAGAAGCATGAGGACTAATTATCACAGTTCACTGACTAATTAATATTCTCTGATACCACCAGATTGTTCTATTACACTTATGCCACTGGCTTATAATTAGCTCACAAATACACCTGGTTTATTTCTATTTCACAATGATCCTTCTCCTATAGCAAATCTTGCAAGGATGTCTACTTTAGTGATTTTTAAATCCTCCTCTTTTTTTTTTTTTTTTACAATTTTAATTTGCTTAATAAAACTTCGTGTCAAGCTTTCGCCTTTATAGTCAGGGTTTAGAGGGAATCCAAGCATAAGATGGGTTTGACTTGATGATTCCCCTCAATTAACTGTAGTTTAGTGAAGGAAACAAATTAAAAGAAGAACCAGGCCATATCCAAATTACTTACCCTCCTGCTCGTGATCCTCCCTCAGATTGAGACTCAGGTTCGTATCTCAAGAGAGCAGATTAGTATGAAACAGGCTTGAACTATGAGTATTCTGCTTATTTTTGCTCTGTAAACAAAAAAGCACTCTTCAAGTGTTGAATATTATTACTTCAAATTTTGGATTAATGAAGCCAAAGTTAATGGGGATTTTTTTGTTTGTTTAATGTATGAAAAGAATTTGTTCAGTCAGGTGTTTCCCAGGGGAAACACTCTTTGTGAGTCAGAAAGGTTTTGGGGAAGTTTTCTATGTTTTTCAGTAATATTATTCTGTTTGCCAAGTATAGTCTGTGATTTAGGGAAAAAACAAAAACAAAATCTTCACCTTTTCTTAAAGACCCAAATTATGATCTGTGTCCTTCCAAAAGCCTGGCATGATCCCTTTTAGCTGTTTCTCAGCCTCCTCTAGTGGATTGGGCCATACATCAGGATGAAATTTAACAAAAAATTACTGAAAACCTTTGAAGGGAAGATACTGTGATAGGGGCTGGGGGCTGGAGTGAAGAGTGAAGCCCAAAGATGAATCCAACAGGGAGCCTACTGGGCCTCAGGAATTCATCATCAACTAAACAAACAAACAATCAGAACAAAACACCCTCAACATTTATACCATAGGATTCAAATAATGGTGAACCCAACAGAGAGATACGAAGTGTTTAGAAAGGAGGGATTAGTTTTGATTGAGAGCATCAGGAAAACTTCTTAAAGGAAGAATTCTAGCTGAGTTTTGAATCCAAGCTGGGGAATAAGCTAGATGCAAGCTGGTGAGCTCTGGTGTGGTTTTGGACAACACAAGGGAGACCAGGAAAACTAGATCTTGCGGTGCATAGTGGGATGCCCTATTGAAGCAGGTAGAAATTGGCATCCCTAAGCTGAACTTTGCAATTTTTGCAAAATTTTGCAAAATTTTGCAAAATTTTGCAAAATTGCTGAACTTTGCAAAAATTGCTCTTCTTTACTTAAATCAATTTAATCCAAATTCTGCTAAACCAACCAATTGGAATATCCCATCTCAGCCATGACAGCCTGCCCTTTCTGTCCCTAGAAGTGAGTGCAGGATTCTTGTGGAGTCCACAGGAAATGTGGCAGAGGTCTCTATGTTCCAGTCAGCCACAGTCATCAATGAGGCCTATAGTGTTGAAACCTCCATGATCATTTGAACGCTTGCTATTTCCGGCCTATAGTGGGGAATGGGTATTTTTGCCTTGGCAAATATTTTATCAAAGCCAATGGAAGTCTCTCACCTTCCTGGAACTTTATCAGAGGCAACCACTCCCAAGGCTTGTAACGCCTCTCCTTTTTTTTCTTTTTTTTTTAAAGAAAAATTACCCTTTCCTCTTTGATACTACATTCTTTCATCTTCCTCTTGCTTCAAAGACTACCTGGTGCAATAGTATTTGTCCATTGAGGTGTTGTAACAAAATACCATAGATTGGGTGACAAATAAAACATACATTTTCTTACAGCTCTAGAGGTGGAGAAGTTTAAAATCAAGGTGCTGGCTGATTCTGCTATTAGCTAGGAGCACTGGCAGACAGCTGCCTTCTCGCTGTGTGCTCACATGGCCTTTCCTGGATGCTACACGCGGAGAGAGCTCTCACATCCCTTGTAAGGACACTAATCTCATCCGAAAGGTCCCATCCTCATGACCGCATCTAAACCTAATTATCTCCTAAAGCCTCTTCTTCCAAATTGTTTCCTATTGGAGTTCGTAAATTCAGTGTATGAAATCTGCAGACACAAATATTCAGCAGGTAACAATAATGTGTATTGTAAAACTTAGGAGTTTTGCAAATGGCAGGAAAGTTATTGGCTTTGCACTGCAAAGAAAAGTGAGGCCGAGTTCTCTGTTTGAAACTTGAGTAGGCGAGTGGAAGGCAGAGAACAAACCCCAAGGTGGTAACATCTCAGTAAAGATATTAGCTACATGTTTTACAGCTTTTCTCATATAGCACTATTTTGCTGGTATTTATTTCTTTGTTTGTGTAACATTTTCAATCCAACTGTATTGTATATAGCTTGAGGACAGTAAATCTTTTTTGCTTCTTTTTATCTTCTGTGGCACTTAGGCAAGTTGTTTGATCAGAGAAAGTGCTTGTGAATATTTGTTGAGTGATGAAAAATGAATGTTTTCCAAGACCATCCGGCACACTTACGGAGTGCCAACCTTGTATGGAGAGGAGTGTGTGGTTTCTCGTGAATAAAACATTTCCAACCAGTGTGCACACATACACACTCCTCAGAAGACAGATAAGTAAGGACTTCAAAGCCCTGAGAAAATTTCTTATTTTGTATTATTTTCTTCTGGTATTAAGTGATGGAGAAATTATCTCTTACCATTGCAAAATGTTCCAATCTGTTGGGTAGCAGTCAATGACAACTTACCCATAGAAGTCTTATTAGCTATAGAAGAAGTCACCTTTCCAGAGGTTGCTGTGACTGAGAGCCAGGAGGAGCACAATTGGGTAGATCATTATTACTATAATCAAGCAAACCCATTAGACCCCTTCTCTTCCCATAAGCACACACACATACATGTATACACTGACTGTAATCCTAAATAGAGATTGTGTTGTTAAGTTTCCTGTGGCTGTTGTAACAAGTCACCACAAACTCAGTGGCTTAAAATAACAGTATTCTCTTACAGTCTTGAATTCCAAAAGTCCAAAACCAGCGTATCAGCATCCCTGGGACAAAATCAAAGTGCTGACAAGGCCAGGCTCCCCTGCTCTAGAGCATAACACATTCCTTGCCTCTTTCAGCTTCTGGTGGCTTTGGCATTACTGAGCTTGTGGCTGTACTGCTTCAGACATGGTCATAGTCAGCATCTTAACATCTGTCTCTGCTCGATCTTCATATCTCTTTCTCCTCTGCGTTTCAAAATTCCCTCTGCCACCTTTTTATAAAGGGACGGTAATTACATTTTGGACTCCCGTAGATCACCCAGGAAGTCTGTCTCAAGAGTCTTGGTCACATTTGCAAAGTCCTTTTTGGCCACATTCATAGGGTACTGGATTAAGAAATAGCTATCTTTTTTTGGAGGGAGCGCACTTTTTAGCCTACCTCTGAACCTTCCTTATTAATTCTAGATCGTTCCTAATTATAATTATTAATGGAACAATTATCCAGTGTGTAGATGATTTGGGCTTTTGTCTTCTGTTTTTTTCCCCCTAGCTACAGCATTCTAGAAGTTGGAGGATAAATTCAAAGCAATCAATTTAATAATTACCAGCTCTGGCAGAAGGTTGATGAGAAGTTTAATTAATTGGTTAAAATGAAAATAATGTTACCTGGGATTTGTTTGTTCCTTGCCCAATTTAGCTGACATAATCAAGAATCAATAATACATGTTGACTTGAGAACCCAGAGGTAGATCAAATAAATTCTTAATTTTCTTTTCATATTTTCTTTAGGCTTTTCTATTGCTAGTTAGGTAAATTACAAATTAATGAGCCATGCAAAAGTTGATTATGAAATCTGATCTAATGGCAGGAATCTCATCTCTGGCACTGTTTACTCTGGATTTGTTGTGGCCAGTGATTTAACTTCACTGTGAGAAGTTTTAAAAATGAAAATTTTTGAAAAATGAAAAATGAAAATTTGTTTTCTTTCTCATATACTTGGATTCTTTAAGAATATCAGATCTAATAAATTTATGCTAGAAAAATGTATGCTAAATGTTTTTGTGTTTTTGATGACATATTTAATACTTTGGGCCTAAATATACCCAAATTCATCCACTCATTCGTTTATTTAGCAACTGTTCACTCAAGTGTAGTCACTAGTTTGCGGATGTTCCGGTTGCCTGGGTACCTTAAAAGTTAGTGCCTTGTCATCCATTTAAAGCATAACTTAAGAGATTGAACAAGATGGCGGACTGGTTGGTAGCAGGAGAGAGACCCTCTCTGAGACAGACAGCTCAAATGCCAGAATAAAACACCCTGGAG